>JAAWVA010000040.1:5020781-5130945 GCA_015227895.2 Colaptes auratus | reverse complement strand
CTTGTCAAAGTCCCTCCCCAGCAATCCTGTAGTGGCATTCAGGTGCTGGAAGGCTGCTCTGAAGCCTTCTTTCTTCTCTGCAGGCTGAACAGCCCCAACCCACTCAGCTTCTCCCTGGAGGGGAGATGCTCCAACCCTCTGAGTATCTTCATGGCCGAGCAGCCTCCAGTTTGCTGTTGGTCCCTTTGAGATGGGGCAGCAATTAGTGCCTGGCTCCATAGAGCTGCTTTAGTTGGAGGGAGGATTTCCCTGCTCAGCAGCTGGCTGAGTGGGCAAGTTGGAAACGTTGCTTTGTGTTAGGAGCAGTTGTCAGTGAACAGCATGCGAGGCTAATTGTAAGTGATTAGCTGATGGCACTTGATCATCCCATGTGCTGAAAGCATCAGTTTGCCACTAGATGCTTCTCTGAGGAAGGATTAAATTTACCATGGCTTTGCCTTGGCACCAAACCACAAACAAATGGGATCAGCCCAGATGAATGTCCTTGGATCTCGCTCTAGGTCGTTCTTTGCAGTTCTGGGGTCTGCTTTGATCTTTGCTGTGCTTGGAATAGCTGTAAGCAGATGGGTTTGATTAGTGACTTGGGTTCAGGTCGTGCTTGAAGGGTTATAGAATGGCTTAGGTTGGAAGGGACCTCAGAGATCATCGAGTTCCACCTCCCTGCCCTGGGCAGGGACCACCTCTCAACTATACTCAGCTGCTCAAGGTCTCATCCAATGTGGCCTTGACCACTCCCAAGGAGGGGGCATCCACAACCTCCCTGGGCAACCTGTTCCAGTGTCTCCCCACCCTTGTACTGAAGAACTCCAGTGAACTGCTTCTGTTGGGCAGTGAGGAAGATGAGATGACCTGAAAGCTCTTTTCCAACCTGAAGGATTCTGTGAGCCTCTGAAGAAAGCATGGTCTTAAACAAGACAAGCACCACCAGCAGAGTGCAGAGGAGATGCAGGGAACAGGAGCTTGGTGAGGTGGTACCTGTGCTGCTGGCATCTGGAGGAGGAAAGCAAGTGGCAGGAGCTGGGGCCAGAAGCACAGATCACTCAGACCATCCTGCTGCCACTGCCCCATGGGGATTTCTAGATGCTGCTGCCCAAATTTAGACTTCCCAGCAGAGCAGGGAGGGCAGCAGCAGCAGCAGCAGCCATCCTTTCCCTTCTCTCTTCTGTGTGGAGACTTTAGAGCTGCTTTCAGCACTTCATTAATTGCAAATGAGATGTTAGGACCCTTTCCCCCTGCAAGCAATTTTCTTTGACACTTCTGTATTTGTTCCTGAACCAAACTAAAGAAATCCAAGGCAGGGCTCAGTGATTCTGATTGTTCAGTGGTTTCCTAATTCCTTTTCTTCTATTGGGCAAAAGTGATAAGAGGAAACCTGGTCCTGAGGACTTGGTGGTTGTTGAGTCAGTCATCAGCAAATTTGCAGATGACACCATGCTTGGGAGCAGGAGTTGATCTGTTAGAGGGAAGAAGGGCTCTGCAGAGGGTCCTTGACTGACTGGACAGATGGGCAGAGTCCAAGAGGATGGCATTCAACAAGTCCAAGTGCCAGGGGCTGCACTTTGGCCACAACAACCTCATGCAGTGTACAGGCTGGGGTCAGAGTGGCTGGAGAGCAGCCAGGCAGAAAGGGACCTGGGGGTATTGATTGACAGCTGCCTAAACATGAGGCAGCAGTGTGCCCAGGTGTCCAAGAAGGCCAATGGCATCCTGGCCTGCATCAAGAATAGTGTGGCCAGCAGGAGCAGGGAAGTCATTGTGCCCAGTGCTCAGCACTGCTTAGGCCACACCTTGAGTCCTGTGTCCACTTCTGGGCTCCTCAGTTCAAGAAGGACATTGAGAGACTTGAAGGTGTCCAGAGAAGGGCAGCAAGGCTGAGGAGAGGCCTCAAGCACAGCCCTGTGAGGAGAGGCTGAGGGAGCTGGGGTTGCTTAGCCTGGAGAAGAGGAGGCTCAGGGGAGACCTTCTTGCTCTCTATAGCTACCTAAAAGGAGGTTGTAGCCAGGTGGGGGTTGGTCTCTTCTCCCAGGCAACCAGCACCAGAACAAGAGGACACAGTCTCAAGCTGCACCAGGGGAAGTTTAGGCTGGAAGTGAGGAGAAAGTTCTTCCCAGAGAGAGTTGTTAGCCATTGGAATGTGCTGCCCAGGGAGGTGGTGGAGTCCCCATCCCTGGAGGTGTTCAAGAAGGATGGTTTAGTAGTCATGAGGTGTTGGGTGACAGGTTGGCCTTGATGGTCTTTGAGGTCTCTTCCAACCTTGGTGATTCTGTGAAATGCCAAGCATCTCCTACACCCAGCATCTTTTGTGTGCTGCTGAAGAAAAGAGCAGGTTTGTTCAGCAGCAGCTATGTGCAGAAAGGCAGGAGGATTTAGTGATTTATTTTTATAAAGCTTTTTAATAGCTAAGAACATGTCTCAGAGCCTGCAAAAGCTGACTCTTCTATTCACCAAGCTTAAAGCAACTCCAGTTATGCAAAATCCTGAATGCCAATGATTACAGCCCTGCTCCACAAAGTGCTGCCAGAGCGTGAGGTGCAGGTTCCTAGCTTCATAGATTGCACTGGGTTGGAAGGGATCTTAAAGATCATCCAGTTCCAAACCCCCTGCCATGGGTAGGAACACTTCCCACCAGCCCAGGTTGCTCAAGGCCTCATCCAGCCTGGCCTTGACCATCTCCAGGGAGGGGACATCCACAACCTCCCTGGGCAACCCATTCCAGTGGCACCCCACTCTCACTGGAAAGAATTTCTTAGTAGCATAGTATCAGTCAGGGTTGGAAGGGACCACAAGGATCAGCTAGTTCCAAACCCCCCTGCCATGGGCAGGGACACCCCACACTAGAGCAGGCTGGACACAGCCTCATCCAGCCTGGGCTTAAACACCTCCAGGGACAGGGCCTCAACCACCTCCCTGGACAACCCATTCCAGGGCTTCACCACTCTCATGGTGAAGAACTTCCTCCTCCCCTCCAGCCTGAATCTCCCCACCTTCAGCTTCATTCCATTCCCCCTAGTCCTATCACTACCTGAGAGCCTGACAAGTCCCTCCCCAGCCTTCTTGGAGCCCCCTTCAGATACTGGAAGGCCACAATGAGGTCACCTCGGAGCCTTCTCTTCTCCAGACCGAACAGCCCCAACTCCTTCAGTCTGTCCTCATAGGAGAGGAGCTCCAGCCCTCTGCTATGAGGACAGACTGAAGGAGTTGGGGTTCTTCCTAATCTCCAGTCTCAATCTCTTTTCTTCTTGCTTCAATCCATTGCCCCTTATCCTGTCACTCCCAGCCCATGTCCACAGTCCCTCTGCAGCTCTCCTGTAGCTCCCTTCAGGTACTGGAAGGCTGCTCTGAAGTCTCCCTGGAGCCTTCTCCGGACTGAACAGCCCCAGTGCTCTCAGCCTGTCCCCATAGGGGAGGTTCTCCAGCCCTCTGATCATCTTCATGGCTCTGGACCTGCTTTAGCAGTTCTCTGTTCTCTTTGTGCTGGTAGCACCTGAACTGGAGGCAGTGCTGTAGGTAGGGTCTCTCCAGAGCCTCACATTGCACCAGGGGAGCTTGAGGTTGGAGATCAGGAACAGCTTCTTTTCTCCAGGAGTGGTCAGGCTCCGGAACAAGCTGCCAAGGTACCTGGTGGAATCACCTGCCCTGGAGCTGTGGCCATGGCACTTTGGGACATGGTTTAATGGCCATGATGGTGTTGGGTTGATGGTTGGACTGGATGATCTTAGAGCTTTTCCAACTAAACCAATTCTGTGATCCTATGCTAGCTTCAACCCAGGCAGCAGTGCATCCTGACCGGCACAAGCAGTGCCCAGAGAGATTCATTTAGCTTGGTGCTCGCTGATATTGTGAGCCAGATTTCCTTCAGATGATTATGAAAGATTCCCTCCCTCTACCACACTCTCACTCTATTCATTCTCCTTGTGCACTGCTTCCCAAACAATTGAATTTTGGCTCCCTGGCTCTGAGCTTCCCTCTCGAGTCGCAATTGCAGCTTTCAGCGTGGCAGAATCAATCACAGTCAAGCATTTCCTGATGCCAGCTTTTCATTTTGTGGTCAAGGATGAAGCCCAATCCATTTGCCATTTGTTTATTTATGAGCTATGCATTCAGCTGACCTCCTTGGTCTTCTCTCTCCTCACGCTGTATGATCCTGGAGCCCAGGCTTCAGCAGTCTTGGTTTGTGTAATGCAGACGGACGTAATGGCAGCAGCCAAGGTGTTGACAACGCTGATTTAGGACGTGGGAAATGAAATCCCCTTTCAGGTCAGAACTCTCAGCCTTCAATTCCCATCTCTTGTTTCGTTTTCCCTGGGGCTCTCCAGCTATCTCTGCTGCCCATATTGCAGGCTGATTCGAGTCCTTTCCGCTGTGTTCGGTTTGATTTCATGGGCACAGAGTTTGTGTGGAGAATTGGGTGGGGGGAGGGTAGGAGGAGTTTGCATTTTGGCTTCTTCCATGTCTCTTAGGACATTTCTCTTTCCACCCTGCTTTTCCCCCCCGCCTTTCCCCTCTTCTCCACCCCCCCCCCCGCCTTTTATCTCCTTTCCTCCTACTACTAAGATGCTGAGGGGCCTGGAGCATCTCTGGGAGGAGTAAAGGCCCAGGGGCTGGTGAGCCTGGAGAAGAGCAGCCTGAGAGGGCAGCTGATCAGAGCTCAGCAAGACCTAAAGGGCTGGGGGCAAGGGGATGTTGCTGTGCTCTTTCAAGTGGTGAAGAAGGTTCCATCTGAACAGAAGAAAATTCTATGCTGTGAGGTTTCTGGAGCCCTGTTCCACGCTGCCCAGAGAGGCTGTGGAGACTCCTTCCCTGGACAGCTTCCAAACCCACCTGGACATTGTGATTCTGGGCAAGCCTGCTGTAAGTGACCTGGTTTCAGGAGTGGGATTGGACTGGCTGATGCCCAGAGGTCCTTCCAACCCCCACCACGCTGGGATTCACAAATTCTGTGACTGAGGGTTATAGAATTGAATCCTGGCAGCTCTCTGCTTGCTTACATCAGGATGCTGCAGTCAGGCTGCTTTGCTGTGCCTCAAAGGAGCAATATCTCAGCATTAGCTTTCTGCACCGTGGCTCACCTGGAGTGAAGTCCTGAAGCCTACAATAAACCCAAATCTCATTTGTCTACAAAACATCATGTTCATTTTTGTGACTGCTCCTCACTCCTGGCCTTGCAGCACTGCATCACAATTCTGGTTGATTGCTCTCTGCTGTCTCTGCCATTCTTCTCTTTCTGGAGCAGCATCTGCTAGCAGCAGCCAGCTGAAGAGTGCTTATTGAAGTCAAACACGGTTGCTAGGAGCGAGGAAGATGAGCTGAGTGGATCTGCAGTCCCCTGCACGTTGCATTTGCAAACAAGCCAAAGCTTGGGCCCCAATTCCTTCCCAGTGCCCTGGTGAAGACTCTGTGAGTTTGGCCTTTTGGGGGAATTATTTGAGCAGCAGCAGAAATGGCAGTTTGGATCAGGAAGTGTCTGTGCTCCCGGACTTGCAGTACGGGTTTGTGTCAGGATTGTCGTAGCTGCAGACCTCTGAGATCACCCAGCCCAGCCATTCTCTAGCCCTACCAAGTCTGGTGCTGAATCATGTCCTTCAGCACCACATCTCTGCCTCTTAAACACTTCCAGGGATGGGGATTCAACCACCTCCCCTGGACAGCAATTCCAGAGCTGAGAGCCCATTCAGTGAAGAAGTTTCTTCTTATACCTAACCTAAACCTCCCCTGGTGCAACTTGAGGCCATTTCCTTTTGTTCCATCACTTGTTCTAGGGAGGAGAGGCAAAGATTCACCTGGCTGCAAACCTCCTTTCAGGGAGCTGAAGAGATCCAGAAGGTCTCCCCTCAGCCTCCTTTTTTCCAGACTGCCCTCCCCCCCATTTCCTTCAGCTGGCTGTCAGCACAGTCCTTACTGCTGACTGGTCTCGAGCACAAGCCCTGTGAGGAGAGGCTGAGGGAGCTGGGGTTGCTTAGCCTGGAGAAGAAGAGGCTCAGGGGAGACCTTCTTGCTCTCTACAACTCACTGAAGGGAGGTTGTAGCCAGGTGGGGGTTGGTCCCTTCTCCCAGGCATCCAGCACCAGAACAAGAGGACACAGTCTCAAGCTGCACCACGGGAGGTTTAGGCTGGAAGTGAGGAGAAAGTTCTTCCCAGAGAGAGTAATTGGCCATTGGAATGTGCTGCCCAGGGAGGTGGTGGAGTCCCCATCCCTGGAGGTGTTCAAAAAGGGATTGGATGTGGGACTTGGAGCTATGGTTTAGTTGTCCTGAGGTGTTGGGTGATAGGTTGGACTTGATGATTTCTGAGGTCTTTTCCAACCTTATTGACTCTATGATTAACTGGTGTCATTAGCATGAGGTCCTACCATCATCATCAGAGAGCAGCTTAGGTTGGAAGGGTCCTTAGAGATCATCTACTCCAACCTTCCCACCATGAGCAGGGACACCTCTCAACAAGACTTGGCTGCTCAAGGCCTCTAGAGCTTCCTTCCACCCTCCACCATGGTGGGATTCTGTGATTCTTTCTCGTGGCAGCCCTTCATCTGCATGGCTGTGGGACTTCATCAATCCATTGGGGTGTGCCGGTAGTGCTGAGGCTCGGTGCTCCAGGACCAGAGGGGCACCCAGTCAGGAGAGCTGCCCTGAAATTTTCTCTCAAATGTCACTTTTTCAAAGCTCACCAGGCTCTGCATGCCCTTCAATGGAAAGTGACACCATTATCTTAATAAAAGTCCTGGCTGCACAGAGGCCATTAAGCAATCTCTCTTCAGATGAATGAATCCTTCTTCATTGTAAATTGAGGATCAAATGTGCTGGAACAAATGTTTACAGGAGATTTCACACAAGGCACAGCCCTCATTCACACCCAGCCTTTAAACTTCTCTGCTAGGTCAACCTGATGAATGTCAAGGCAGAGCCTGTACATTTCACAGGGGGCAGCTGCATCAAGGAAACGTTGAATGCCCCTTTCCACCTTCTCCAATCCAACTGTCTGACCTCATCCTTTATGATACTGCCCTAGCTGCTTAATACTCATCAATATTTAAAGGGTGGAGGACAATATTCAGAGGGTGGAGGATGAGAGGATGGGGCCCTGGCTCTTTTCAGTGGTGCCCAGCAACAGGACAAAGGGTAACAGACACAAACTGGAACCCAGGAGGTTCCATGAGGAGAGACATCTTGGCTTTGAGGGTGCCAGAGCACTGGAGCAGGCTGCCCAGGAAGGCTGTGGAGTCGTCTTCTCTGGAGAGATTCCAGACCCATGTGGCCATTGTATCACAGAATCACCAAGGTTGGAAGAGACCTCAAAGAGCATCAAGTCCAACCTGCCACCACAGACCTCATGACTAAACCGTGGCACCAAGTGCCACGTCCCATCCCCTCTTGAACACCTCCAGGGATGGGGACTCCACCACCTCCCTGGGCAGCACATTCCAATGGCTAACAACTCTCTCAGGGAAGAACTTTCTCCTCACCTCCAGCCTAAACTTCTCCTGGCACAGCTTGAGACTGTGTCCTCTTGTTCTGGTTGCTTGTGATCCTGGGCAGGCTGCTGTGGGTGACCCTGCTTTAGCAGGGGGGGTTGGACTAGATGGTCCCCAGAGCTCTTTTCCACCCCTCACCATACTGAGGTTCAAGGATTATACCTCTCTGTCGTATCCCAAGCTGTTCTTGGGGTGAGGCCAGGGACAATCTCCATGCCTGACTTCTAGGAAGGCTTCATCCCTCAGCTGTGTGGCTCTTTTTCATGTGCCCAGAGGACATTTTCTTTGGGGATGCTGCCAGTGAGTGCAGCCACTGTGGCTCTCTCCCAGTCACCGCTGGTTTCTCACCTGAGGGGGTTCCAAACACAGCAGGGCTGTGCCTTTGACGCTCAGCTGGTGCAGAGAGCCCAGGAGGAGATGAAGGTGTGAGGAAATAATGCTTCCAAGCGTTGTTGCAGGTGGACACCAGTCCTGTGACTCTTCCCATTGCAGCTTTCTGAGGGAGCCTGAGCTTCTGATGCATTTCTGTGTCCTCCTTGAGAGCACAGAGATTCTGTGATATAACAACAGGACTGTCTCCAGTAGCTGCTTTTCCCCCTCTTTCCCCTCCCCCCCCCATTTTCTGGCCCTACCCCTGCCTGCATTTCAGTGCTGCTAACTCACAAGGTGATTTTCCTTCACCCAGCTCAAGGGCAGGGAGGAAGAACCTTCTAGACTGCATATATAAGGGACTAATATTATCTGTAGCATCTTCTGCCTGCCTTGGTCGCTTGTCTCAGATGGCATGGAATTAAATAGTTGCTATTAAAGATTAATGAAGGTTCACAGATGGTTATCAAGTGGTTAGAATTAGAAACTCCTCAGTGTCATGTCCAATATTTTGGTGGTGCTCTGAGGAAGGATTTGATTTCCATCAGCAGGAGAACCTTCCAGGAAGTCTGGCCAGTGCTGCAAGGCTTGGGTGCTGTAAATATGCATCCTGACACACAGAGCTGGTTTTCACTGCTAGCAGAAGTCCAGAATGCCTTCAGCTGAGGGAATTAATGGGGCTGTGCTTCAGGATCTCAGAGGGAAGGGGTTTGGAAGACTTTATTGTGGAGCTTTATAGACAGAGCTTTCAGTTGGAAGAGACCTGCAAGATCTGTCCAGTTCTGGGGCCCTTCAGTTTAGGAAGGACATCGAGACACTTGAATGTGTCCAGAGGAGGGCAAGGAGGCTGGGGAAGGGTCTGGAGCACAGCCCTGTGAGGAGAGGCTGAGGGAGCTGGGGTTGCTTAGCCTGGAGCAGAGGAAGCTCAGGGCAGACCTCATTGCTCTCTATAACTACCTAAAAGGAGGTTGTAGCCAGGAAGGAGTTGGTCTCTTCTCTCTAGCAAGCAGCACCAGAACAAGAGGACACAGTCTCAAGCTGCACCAGGGGAAGTATAGGCTGGAGGTGAGGAGAAAGTTCTTCCCAGAGAGAGTTGTTAGCCATTGGGATGTGCTGCCCAGGGAGGTGGTGGAGTCCCCATCCCTGGAGGTGTTCAAGAGGGGATTGGACGTGGCACTTGGTGCCATGGTCTAGTCATGAGGTCTGTGGTGACAGGTTGGCCTTGATGATCTTTGAGGTCTCTTCCAGCCTTGGTGATTCTGTGATCATCTGGTCCAACCTTTCTCCCAAACTCTCCCAAGGCTGGTCCTCAACCATGTACCTCAGCACTGCATCTCTGCCTCTTTGAAACACCTCCAGGGATGGGGATTCAACCACCTCCCTGGGCAGCCTGTTCCCCGTGTTTGAGAGCCCTTTCAGTGAAGAAGTTTCATGTCCAACCTAAACCTCCCCTCTGGCAACCGGAGGCCATTTCCTCTTAGGCTATCACTTGGTCTTTGGGAGAAGAGACCAAGCCCCACCTCACTCCAACCTCCTTTCAGGGAGTTGTAGAGAGCTATGAGGTCTGTCCTCAGCCTCCTTTCCTTCAGACTGAAAGCCCCAGGTCCCTCAGCTGCTCACCAGCCCTGTTCTCTAGACCTTTCACCAGCTTTTTGTCCTCTGGCCCTGCTCCTGCATCTCCATGTCCTTCTCAGGACTCCTCAGCATTTGAGATGTTTTCTCTCTTTGGTTTTGAGTCACTCAGTGTGCTTTTAGCTGCACCCAGCTAGTTTCAGCTCTCCCTGTCAGTGAGAGTAAGTGGCACCTCCTGCTGGGGGGGAGCTGAGGCCGTGGGAAGTAGGCCACATCCAGCTCTAGAGATGCAGAGGAGGAGAAGAAATGGGAGAGCCTCCACTCTGAGGCTTGCAAAACTCAAATTCCTGTGAAGACACAGGTCACAAAGGTGGGAGTCCCACCTCTGAGCTGCCATCACACCTCTCTCCCTTCCCACCCATGCTATTGCCAGGCAGATCTTGTGCAGCTCCCTCCAGCTTCCCCCACGTGGGGGGTTTCTGGTCTCATTAGGGACGGCTGACTCTCGGTTTGTGGTGGGAATGGCACATGGAAGCCTTTAGCAGCAGTGGCCTGGGGGATGATGACTTTTGGTTTTGAGGCCCATGTTTCTGGCATGTTTTCCCTACTGCCAAGAGCTCAGTTATGGCATTCTAGGGGCTGTAATTCTGGAACCCTGCCGTGCTGTTGCTGTGAGTGTTAATTACTTCATCTTAACCTTCTTGTAGAGTATAAAAGAGAGTTAAATGCTTTGGCCCAACCACTTATGTCCTGGTGGCAAACAGCACAGAGAGGTTTCAGAAGGTCTGAACTTGGTTTTCTTAGATGGCTTTCACCCCACTGGGTTTGGTCAAAGGGGCCATAAATCAGCACAGTTAGGATGTGCTGAAGCCAGTCCTGCCTTCCAGCCTGTTGTGAGCACGCTGTTCCCTGCCAGAGTTGTTGTCCCAAAGAAGTAAGCGAGTCAGAGTGTGCCCAGGTGGCCAAGGAGGCCACCAGCATCCTGGCCTGGATCAGCAGCAGTGTGACCAGCAGGAGCAGGGAAGTGATTGTTCCCCTGTGCTGGGGACTGGTGAGGCTGCACCTCAGCTACTGGCTTCGTTGTGGGCCCCTGACTCCAGGGTGGACATTGAGGGGCTGGAGCATGTCCCAGGGAGGGCAATGAAGCTGGGGAAGGGTCTGGAGGACAGGGCTGGTGAGGAGCAGCTGATGGAGCTGGGGATGTTTAGGCTGGAGAAGAGGATGCTGAGGGGGAGACCTTTTGATTCTCTCCAACTCCCTGAAAGGAGGCTGGAGTGAGGTGGGGGTTGGGCTCTTCTCCTAAGGAACAAGTGATAGCATGAGAGGAGATGGTCTCAGGTTGCACCAGCAGAGGTTTAGGTTGAACATGAGGAACAGTTTCTTCCTGGAAAGGGCTTTCACTTGATGGTCCTCAGAGTCTCTTGCAGCCAAACCCATTCTACAGTTCTATGAAACAAAACTCTGCCTGAGTCTCTCTGGAAGGAAACCAGAATGGCTAACAGCAGCCTTCTAACAGCCCCTTGGTGCTGCAGGTCTGTTCTGTAACCCCCCTAAAGACACATTCATCTGTCCTTCCAGTATGGTATCTAACAACTCCAGGGCTGCCACAGCAGAGCTGTCACAAGGATAGGCTGAGAAACTTCTAGGATTACTCTTTAAATCTTGATTTTGAGCCTCTGATCGAGCAGGCTCAGCATATGCTTCCTAGGAGCTCTGAAAGATGGTTCCTCATCCAAAGAAAAGGTTACCTTGATAAAAGGAGACTGATTTGAGCTTCTCTCTGCAGAGCTGGGGTGGTTGAAAGGGCTCACCCTTCAGCTGGGATTAGTAAGGGCTGTGAAAGCTGCTGGCTCAGGCCTTGGGATGTGATTTCAAGCTAAGATATGGAAAGGGCTCTCTTCATTGTGGGGAAGACATGCAGTGACAGTGAAGGACTCAGATGTGTCAGTGTTCTGCTGAGGCTGATGTTGTTTGCTTGGCTGATGGAACAATTTCCTGGAGCTGGACTGAAAATGACTGCTCTGCAGTTGTCTGTGTTGTAGGACTTGCAAATTGTGCTGTGATTAAACACAATTATCCATTGATTGGTGGGGAAGTGCAGATTTCTCTCCACCAGAGCTGCACAAGCAGGACAAGAGTGTAATGAGGATGGAAGAGAGGCTTGGAAGTTTGTAAGGTTTCTGGGTGTCTGACAACACTGGGAGCATCATCACAGGCTGTGCCTGAGCTTAGCTGGGTATCATCATTGCATGCCATCCAGGCTGGAGAGCTGGGCACAAGCCAACCTCAGGAGCTTCAACAAGACCAAGTGCAGGGTCCTGCAGCTGGGTGGAGGCAATGCCAGGCACAAATCCAGGCTGGGCAGGGACTGGCTGGAGAGCAGCCCAGAGGAGAGAGACTTGGGGGTGCTGGGGGAGGAGAAGCTCACCAGGAGCTCTCAGGGTGCACTTGCAGCCCGGAAAGCCAATCAGAGCCTGGGCTGCAGCAGGAGAAGTGTGGCCAGCAGGGCAAGGGAGGGGATTCTCCCCCTCTGCTCAGCCCTGGTGAGACCCCACCTGGAGTACTGCCTCCAGTTCTGGAGCCCCTATTCCAAGAGGGATCTGGAGGGGCTGGAAGGTGTCCAGAGAAGGGCCAGGAGGATGATCAGAGGGCTGGAGCACCTCTCCTGTGAGGACAGACTGAAGGAGTTGGGGCTGTTCAGGCTGGAGAAGAGAAGGCTCAGAGGTGACCTCATGGTGGCCTTCCAGTATGTGAAGGGGGCTCCAAGAAGGCTGGGGAGGGACTTCTCAGGCTGTCAGGTAGTGATAGGACTAGGGGGAATGGAATGAAGCTGGAGGTGGGGAGATTCAGGCTGGAGGTGAGGAGGAAGTTCTTCACTGTGAGGGTAGTGAAGCCCTGGAATGGGTTATCCAGGGAGGTGGTTGAGGCCCTGTCCCTGGAGGTGTTTAAGCCCAGGCTGGATGAGGCTGTGGCCAGCCTGCTCTAGTGTGGGGTGTCCCTGCCCATGGCAGGGGGGTTGGAACTAGCTGATCCTTGTGGTCCCTTCCAACCCTGACTGATACTGTGATACTGTCACTGAGCATCAAACCTCTCTGTCCTCCTTTGCAGAATGATGAAGTCCTCTCTCCACGCAGAAGAAGATGACTTTGTGCCAGAGCTTCAGAGGAGCATCCACCCCAGAGAGAGGCCAGACTGGGAGGAGACTCTCAGCGCCATGGTAAAGCACCTTGTTGCATTTTCTAGCCCCATTCTGATGCACAATCTCCTCTTACATCCCACTTACTGATTTATCTCCTCTGAATTTCAGGTTTTGAAATGGCTTGCACAGTACAAGCCCCAAATGCTTCTCTCTCTCTCTCTCTTTCTCCTTGACAAACTGCCAGAGGAAGGGAAGGAGCATGCATAATGCTTCTGCCCTATTAATATGTGGCCAAAGCAGGTCTAGTAAGCAATTAAAAGGTCCACAGTGTCACAACGATTTTCAGTCTGCATTAACCTCTTTTTGCAGCCAGGCTTTGGAGCAGGAAGGGAGCTCCTTGCACAAAGAGGCTCTGTGAAGCGTGCAGCATGGAGGAGGAAGGAGAAGGAGGAGGTTTTAGCAAAATGCTGGCCAAGTCTGGAGAAATAAAACCCCAACCCAAGAGCTAATGAGCCATCAGGGAGAGCACAGCTGCAGAGAAGCAGCTGCAAAGGTGCTGTTCTCCAGCTTGCTACAAGCAGGCAGTGAGCCCCAGGCAGCTCTGCTACCTCGGTGTGTTTCCTTTCTTCTCCAGTGAGGGAGTGAAGTACCTGCGGCTCCACTTCCCCAGCTCCACTTCCCCAGCTCCACTTCCCCAGCTCCACTTCCCCAGCTCCACTTCCCCAGCTCCCCCTAGCATTTGCTGAGTTTGGAAGGTCAGCTGCTGTTTGATTAGCAGCCAGCTAAGGCAGTCTGATTACTTTGATGAAGTTCTCTTAGCTCACAGAAGCTTGACCTGCCTTGTTTCAGTGTAGGAGTGTCTGGAAGTTGCATCTTGCTGGTTGTTTCCTAAATTGCCCCATTAGCATGCTGAGCTGAGGAAGGAATTGTCTTCTGCCACACACCTTGCATAGCAGGAAGGTCTGACTATGCCAGGACAGCAGTGGCAGGCACAGAATCCCAGAACCAGAGATCTCTGGAGACCATCCAGTCCAAAGCCCCTGCTAAAGCCAGGGCACCCTTAGCAGGTTGCCCAGGATCACAATGGCCAGGTGAGTTTGGAATCTCTCCAGACAAGGAGACTCCACAGCCCCTCTGGGCAGCTGCTCCAGGCCTTCAGCACCCTCAAACCCAAGAATTTTCTCCTCCTGTTCAGATGGAGGTTCCAGTTTGTGCCCATTGCTTCTTGTCCTGTCCCTGGGCACCACTGAAGATAGCCCAGCCCCATCCTCTTGCCCTCCACCCTCTTGCTGAGCCTTGATCAGATCCCCTCTCAGGCTGCTCTTCTCCAGTCTAAACAGCCCCAGGCTGAGATTTCCTGCTGTGCTGTGACACCAGTGACCAGTTTTCCCTCTCACTGGGTGCACACAGAATCACCAAGGTTGGAAGAGACCTCAAAGATCATCGAGTGCAACCTCTCACCACAGACCTCATGACTAAACCATGGCACCAAGTGCCATGTCCAGTCCCCTCTTGAGCACCTCCAGGGATGGAGACTCCACCACCTCCCTGGGCAGCACATTCCAATGGCTAACAACTCTCTCAGTGAAGAACTTTCTCCTCACCTCCAGCCTAAACTTCCCCTGGTGCAGCTTGAGACTGTGTTGAGGTTGTGTGGCAGCTCCTCAGCTTGGCAAAGCCACATGTTGCCTGCTGCTGGAGTGCCAGCAGTGCTGTGGGAGCCTGAGAGCTGGGTGCTGCAGGACAGTCAGATCCATCTGATCCATGAAGGGTATTCATCCCAGGGGATTATTTGAAGTTTAAAGCTCCTGCCTGGGGCACATGGAATAGATTTTGGATTGGCTGTTCTTTACAGGAGGGTCAGGAAATGTGCAGGGTATAAACCCCCTGCAAGCCAGGACCAAGAGGAGCACCAGGAGTTACTCTCTTGCAAGCATCTGTAACCCCCTGCTAGAATGCAGCCCCTCTAGAATGCAGTGACAATATTCTGTCCATACTTGTTCCAGCCCCCCCAAAAGCCCAACCCAAAGCCTCATTTTCCCCAGCACTTTTATCTGCTGGCATTTTCTGGGCTTGTCACTGTGCTTCACTCCTGCTTATCCACTCCTGCTTGTGGCTTTTTGCATTCCTAACTGTGTTTTGTCTCCTGTGGAGGTATTTTTTTCCCTTTCTCTCCACCTTGGTGGGGAGCAGCTCAACACTGGAGCTGCCTGTTCTCATCAGTGTTACCCAGTCATGGGTGCATGCTCCCAGCCTTTGGTGCTTCTAAAAGCCCCAGAGGCAGGAGCTGGGTGCAGATCACTCTTTGACACTGTGCTGTCTGTAACCTCAAGGTGTGTCTCAGGAATGTGGCTCTGTAATTCCATGTCTCCACCTGCAGCAGAAGTTAGCTGGCATCCCCTGTTTGTTCCTGGTTTATTCTGTTGCTGACTGGCAGTGAAGGAAAGGTTCACTTCTGCTGCTGTGATGCTTTCCCTCTGCTCATCACAGAAGAGAAAGAAGTGCACAGAATAGAATAAACCAGGTTGGAAAAGACCTCAGAGATCATTGAGTCCAACCTATCACCCAAGACCATCTGATCAACTAAACCATGGCACCAAGTGCCTCATCCAGGCTCTTCTTAAATACTTCCAGTGATGGTGACTCCACCACCTCCCTGGGCAGCACATCCCAATGGCCAATCTCTCTTGCTGGGAAGAACTTCTTCCTAACATCCAGCCTGAACCTGCCCTGGTGCAGCTTGAGACTGTGTCCTCTTGTGCTGTCACAGGTTGTCTGGGAGAAGAGACCAACCCAAAGGCAACCCAAGGCAGCTGCATCCATGGACATTGTTCAGCTCTTATGTCCTTGTAATAGGATAAGAGGGAATGGGTTGAAGCTTGAAGAGAGCACATTTAGACTGGAGACTAGGAAGAAATTCTTGCCAGTGAGGGTGGGGAGACACTGGAACAGGTTGCCCAGGGAGGCTGTGGGTGTCCCCTCCCTGGAGGTGTTCCAGGGCATCTTGGATGAGGCCTTGAACAACCTGGGCTGGTGGGAGGTGTCCCTGCCCCTGGCAGGGGGGTTGGAACTGCTCCCTTCCAACCCAAACCATTCCATGCTTCTGTGATTTTTATCTTGCAAGCTACCCATCTGCATAATGTTCCTCACGCTGTGCTATTAATTCCCTTTGTAGAACACATCCTCTTGCACAGCTCTCTTGCCAGCACTGGAAAACTGAACAGCCCAGGTGGCTACAAAGAGGAGATGTAGAGGATGATAAGCAAGCAAATTCCCAGCTGAGGCTTGCTGCTTGCTGATTTGCTGTGAGGAAGCACAGGGCTACCTGTGAAGCTCCTGAACCCGGAGTCAGAGTGGCTTGGATTTGTGTTCACAGCATTGCTTTGACCTCCTGATCCTCTGACTGTGTTGTAAATGGGTGGAGACACCTCTCTTGCTTGTGTTTACTGTGCTGAGTGAATCAAATTTCCACTTTCCAACCTCTGCCTTGATATCCACTCACAAGGTAATGTTTGCAAGATGTAAATATTTAAAGGGCAGTGCAGAGCACTGTCACTTTGGAGTCCCTGGTTAACCACTTCAGCTGCTGTGCTCTGCTTCCTTGCCTCAGCATTTTCAGCCTGATGGGTTTTTTTCCTCACCCTTCTCCTTCATCTTGTATTTTTAGCAGCCTCCTGCTTAGCCTTTTCCCAGAGCAGGCTCCTCACATGGGATGGGAGTTTCTCCTGGTGGCACAGGATGTCTGTGGTTGGGGTATTGGTCAAGAGCTGGCTAAACAAGAGCCAGTGTGTGCCCAGGTGGGCAAGGAGGCCACCGGCGTCCTGGCCTGGATCACCAGTGGTGTGGCCAGCAGACCCAGAGCAGTGATTGTCCCCCTGGACTGCATACTGATGAGGCTGCCCCTCAAATCCTGGGTTCAGCTTTGGGCCCCTCACACCAAGAAGGACATTGAGGGGCTGGAGCAGATCCAGAGAAGGGTAGTAAAGCTGGGGAAGGGTCTGGAGAACAGGGCTGGGGAGGAGCAGCTGAGGGACTGTGGAGGAAGGCTATGGGTAAACCTTCTCACCCTCTGCAACTCCCTGAAAGGAGGTTGGAGCCAGGTGGAATTTGGTCTCTTCCCCCAAGGAACAAGAGAAAATGGCTTCAGGTTGCACCAGGGGAGGCTTAGGTTGGACATGAGGAACAATTTCTTTCTGTAAAGGGTTGTGAGTGCCTGGCCCAGGCTGCCCAGGGCCTTGTAGATGTGGTGCTGAGGCCCATGGTTCAGTGGTGACCTGGTTAATGGTTGGACTAGGTGATCTTCAAGGTCTCTTCTAATCAAAATGATTCCATGACTGATCTTTGGTTAGCAGTTGTTTAAGCTGCAGACTTGAGGTTTTGTTTGCCTGCTGTTTCAGCCTCTGGGGAACAGAGGCTGCAGGGGCTTGGCCAAGGTGGACACCGCTGGGTTGTTTTCTGCTCTCTGTGTCAGACAGCTGGGTGCAAAGGCTTTGCCACTTGAAATGAAGGTCACATTCTGCCAGGTGAGCAAATGCTGAGACTGGTGACACCATGGAGAGCTTGGGAGCCTCTTGACACAGCCAGCAGGCTGGTGAGGATCACTCATTTCTCTCTTGAACTTTTGCTTTGTACATGTTTCTGTACTCTGGGAGAAGGTGATGTCTGCATTCACAGTTAAATGAGCAGCTACAAGTTGTCCCTGCTCTCCCTCCCTCCCCCCCTTTTATCCTCAATACATTTCCAAGTGCTTATTATTAATTTATGGAAGTGCTTTGTGTCCAGAGCTTTTGCTTCACAAGAAGCAAACCAAAGGTCTTTCTAAATGGGTGGGGGTGGAGTGTCTGTCCTCCTTTGCTGTAAATATAAGGTAGGGCAGAAACTCTGTCTTTGATAGTTCTGTCATTGCCAGTTTGTTCTGGGCAGCTGAGCAGCTCCAGTCCTTTGTCTGATGCTACTTTTGTCATCATTTGACTGCTCATTATTTGTTCTTTCACCTCCTTCTTAATGCTGCTCCTTTCTTGTTTGTGATTTAAAGAGTCACAGATGGCATCAGGCTGGAAGGGACCCTCAAAGGTCCATCTTGTCCAAACCCCCTGCAGGCAGCAGGGGCAGCTCCAACTAGATCAGGCTGCCCAGGGCCATATTGAGTCTGATCTTGAAGGTCTCCAGGGATGGGACCTCAACCATGACCCTGGGCAACCTGTTCCAGGATTTCACCACTCTCATTGTGAGGAACTTCCTCCTGATGTCCAACCTAAATCTGTTCTGCTTCAGTTTCAAACCATTGTCCCTCATCCTGTCATTCCAAGCCCTTGTCCCTCCCCAGCTCTCCTATAGCCCCCTAAAGGTACTGGAAGGCTGCTCTAAGGTCCCCCTGGAGCCTTCTCTTCTCCAGGCTGAACAGTCCCAACTCTCAGCCTGTCTCTGTAGGAGAGGTGCTCCAGCCCTCTGATCATCTTTGTGGCTTCCAGCAGGTCCTTGCCTCTCTTGTGTTGGGATCCCATAGCTGGGCACAGTATTCCAAGTGAAATTGAGCAGGAGAAGTGGTTTTATATTGAAGACCTGGTTCATATTGAAGGCTGGTGAGAGGCCTCAAGCACAAGCCCTGTGAGGAGAGGCTGAGGGAGCTGGGGTTGCTTAGCCTGGAGAAGAGGAAGCTCAGGGGAGACCTTCTTGCTCTCTACAACTCCCTGAAGGGAGGTTGTAGCTAGATGGGGGTTGGTCTCTTCTCCCAGGCAAGCAGCATCCAAACAAGAGGACACAGTCTCAGGCTGTGCCAGGGGAGGTTTAGGCTGGAGGTGAGGAGAAAGTTCTTCATAGAAAAAGTAATTTGTTATTGGAATGTGCTGCCCAGGGAGGTGGAGTGCCCATCCCTGGAGGTGTTCAAGAGGGGATTGGATGTGGCACTTGGTGCCATGGTTTAGTAGTCAGGAGGTGTTGGGTGATAGGTTGGACTGGATGATCTCTGTGGTCTTTTCCAACCTTATTGATTGTGTGATCTGGGTGCACCTGGTGGCTGAATGAAATCCTGTGCTGCAGGTTGTGAGAGGCGAGCTGGCTGAGACGCAGCACTGGATGGACGGACTTCACAGGAGCTAGACAAGGCAGCAGCTGCCTGAGCAGCCCTCAAGGACTCCCTATATTTTGTATTCCCCTCCCAGCTTGTGTTCTCTATTTTTAGAGGTTGATCATATTAGACAGACCATTTTCCTCACTGCCTCAACCTCCTATTCCCACCACGCTGCTGGCCTGCTGGGTAACCTTCACACACAGACACACACAGACACACACAAGTTTTTTTCCTTCCTCTGCTCCACTTTGCAAAAAGCAGTTGATGATATTGACTTTTGTAGAACACTTCTGGGTTCCAAGGGGGGATGAAAAGCTGCTTTTTGAGCCAAGTGATGTTACTGTGCATGGATTTTCTAACCTTTCTCTGAGGCAGCAATGTTGTTTCAGGAAGGGAAGGAGTATCTTTAACTTGTAAGGGCCTGAAGAATCCTCCATTTCTGCCTGAGAAGAAATAAAGTGCTCAAAAAGAGCCTTTAGGTTGTGTTTGGGGGTGTCAGTTGATGGAAATCTCCCCAGGAGACAGCAGTGGTTGCTGGCAGCCTAGCAGGCAGCTGAGTGCTGGGCTGCATCCAAAGCAGGCAGAGCAGCAGCACAGGGAGGGGATTCTGCCCCTCTGCTCTGCTGAGACCTCACCTCTAGCACTGCCTCCAGTTCTGCAGAATGCAGCATAAGAAAGACCTGGAACTGCTGGAGGGGGTTCAGAGGAGGCCACAAAGATGATCAGAGGGCTGGAGAACCTCCCTTATGGGGACAGGCTGAGAGAGTTGGGGCTGTTCGGCCTGGAGAAAAGGCAGCTCCAGGGAGACCTTAGAGACCTGAAGGGGGAGCTGGGGAAGGACTTCTGACAAGGGCTGGGAGTGACAGGACGAGGGGCAATGGATTGAAGCTTGAGGAGGGGAGATTTAGACTGGAGATTAGAACTTGAGGGTGGTGAGCCACTGGAACAGGTTGCCCAAGGAGGTTAGAAGGTGTGATGCTTGAACCTCTGAATGGGAGAACGTGATGAGTCCTTGATTTTGGCACAGGCATAGGTGCCAAGAGGGCAGGTGGGTGGCACATGGTACACATCATCCTTTTTGAATTAGGAAAGTCCAATCCTGCAAGTGTTTTGGGGAGATGGAAGGGCTGGAGCTTGTCCTGTGAAGTCCCTTGGAATGATCTTAGTCCTAGATCAGGTCAAAGGCTTCTGAGGTCTGTAGTATTTTCAGCCCTTGGCACTAGCTGACTCCCTCACCGTGGCTTGTGTGAAGGTAATGAAGGCTTTTTAATGAGACCTTAATATATCACTCTCTTAAATCTGGGACATGAGTGAGGAGAAGGCTATTTTTAAAGGCAGTTTATAAAAGTGTGGAGAGCTTGGTGAATTGTAAAGGTTTAGAGGAAGATTTCACTCCCCTTAGCACAGGGTTTGTTTCTTGCTCTTTGTGCAGCACTTAGCCCAGTGCTGCCCCAGATCTGGATTGTGGTTTCTGGAAGGGTAGATGCAAAAAGGGGAAAAAAAAGGAAGGATTTTGGGGGTTTTTATTCCTGTGGCTTACAGCTCTTTATGTTTTGTCTGGGGTCTGAACTGATACCAGAAGGTAAGAGCTGAGTCGTGAGCTCTTAAGTAACTGTGCAGACGATCTGCTGATCCTGGTTTTAGGAGGGCTGTGCCTGAGACTTCTCTGGGGGGGGGGGGGAAGGAAGAGTGCTTTTGAACTTGGAATGCCTGCAGAATCCCAGCGTGGTGGGGCTTGCAAGGGACCTCCAGGGCACCCGCAGCAGCTTGCCCGGGATCACAGTGGCCAGGTGGGCTTGGAATCTCTTCAGAGAAGGAGACTCCACAACCTCTCTGGGCAGTCTGGGACAGGGCTCTGGAACCCTCAGACTTCAGAACTTTCTCTTCCTGTTCAGATGGAACCTCCTGAGTTCCAGTTTGTGCCCATTGCTCCTTGCCCTGTCACGGGGCACCTCTGAGGATAGTCCAGCCCCATCCTCTTGACCCCATTCTTTAGCCCTTGCTGGGCATTGATGAGACCCCAGGGCTCTCAGCCTTTCCTCTTCACAGTGATGCTCTTCTGTGCCCCTCAGAATCTTCAGAGCCTGCACTGAGCTCTTCAGTGAGAGAGTTGTTGGCCATTGGAATGTGCTGCCCAGGGAGGTGGTGGAGTCCCCATCCCTGGAGGTGTTCAAGAGGAGACTGGATGTGGCACTTGGAGCCATGGTCTGGTAGTCAGGAGGTGTTGGGTGACAGGTTGGCCTTGATGCTCTCTGAGGTCTTTCCCAACCTTGCTGATTCTATGATCCTAACCTGCTTCTGAGAACTCTGCTGGCTGAGGCTGAGCAGGGTTGGGAACATCTGGTCAGGAAGGCAGATCCAAGGAATTCTGCCCAGTTATCCTGCCCCACAGCTGGAGGCTGCTGCAGCTAGAGCAGGGTGAGTGATCGGAGGCCAAAGTTTTCCAGACATTAATAAGCTGCCTCTTTTGTTCTGTTGTTCAGAAGTTTCTGGACAGCTGATGGTAGGAATTGCCTGTCCCAAGCAGACACATTCTTCACGTTGCTCTTGTTCTAAGGGTCTGGAAAATGAGCAGATCCCAACCCAGCTTTGGGGTTTATGCCATTGGACACAAAAAGCTGAGCCCAGGTTGGCTTTAGATGCAGAAATAGGAATTCCTGTCAGCTCCACTGACTCAGATGTTGGAGTTAAATGTCAGGCTGCTGGTTTTTCCATCTTCCCAGCCTCCTTTCTTCTGCATCAGGAAAATGCTTAGTTTCTAAGCTGATTTATACCTACCACATAACACTGCAATTTGCATAATCACCGAGTATGGCCAAGGGACACAGAATCATAGAGTGGTGGGGGCTGGAGGGGACCCATGCAGATCATCCAAACCACCCCCACTCCTAAAGCAGGGGCAGCCACAGCAGGATCACAATCACAATTCCAGGTGGGTTTGGAATCTCTCCAGACAAGGAAGCTCCCCAACCTCTCCAGGCAGCCTGCTGCAGGACTCCAGCACCCTCACACCAAGGCAGTTTCTCCTCATGTGGGATGGAACCTCCTGCATTCTGTTCTGTGCCTGTTGTTCCTTGTCCTGTTGCTGGGCAGCAGTAAAAAGAGTCTGCCCCCTTCCTCTTGCCTTCCACCCTTGAACTGTTGATCACTATTGAGAAGATCCCCTCTCACCTTAACCTTCTGCTGCCCACAGTCTCCTTCATGCCCCCCAGGAGACCGTTGACTTTCTGGGCCACAAGGGCAGGTTGCTGTCTCATGGGCAACCTGTTCCCCAGCACTCCCAGGTCCTTCTTGTGGAGCTGCTCCCCAGCAGGTCACCTCTCACCTGTGCTGGTGCAGGGAGGTGTTCCTCCCCAGGGGCAGGACCTTACACTTGCCCTTGTGGAACTTCATGAGGCTCTTCTCCTGAGTTCTCCAGCCTGCCCAGGTCTTGCTGCATGCCACCCCAGCCTCATGGTGTGTTTCCACTCCTCCCAGCTTGGCACCATCAGCAGGTACTGGAGTGGTACTTGCTGCTTCCAGGCTGTGTGCACCTCTCTGGCTTTTCTACCTGATGAGAACTGCTTTCTGCCAGCACAACCCAGAGCTCCACTTGTCCTTTTATCACTAAGCCACCATTAGGAGCCCTTCTTCCTTCCATCAGACAATGAATCTGTAGAGACTGCATCCAACAGGAGCTGGGATTTTGGGGCTTGAGGGTGTTATAGCCAACAGGGAGCTGGAATCAGAGTGGTGTGCTCCTTGGAGGTGTTTGGGTTTTTTTCACTGTGGCTTTTTTCCTCCCTCCTAAGGTTTAGTTTGTAGGCAGGACAGGAGCAGGGCTCTACCCCTGGCTGCTTTTCCCACGCATATTGATGTGGGATTTTTGTTCCTGAAGAAAGTGGATTCCTCAGGCACTGAGCTATTGTGTGAGGCTGTGTACTGTACCCACAGCCCCTGGGCTGAATGGGAAGCTGAATGGCAATAAGGGGAGCTCTCTGCTGCCTCACTATAGCAATGGCAGCCCCAAACTGCAAGCTGTCAGGTGGTTGTCATGCTAATGCTGTCCTCAGCAGCTAACCATTCATCTCTGCTTGCTGCATCTGGGTTTGTCTCTGAAACAAGTGATAGCTATGAAAGAAAATAGCAGTCTAGGACTGTTGTGGTGGAAATAATCATCCTCAAGCTTTCAGGGAGCTACTGGAGAGAGTCCAGAGAGGGCTACAAAGATGTAAAGGGGCTTGGAGCTTCTCTGTGAGAAGGAAAAGTTGAGAGCCTGGAGAAGAGCAGCCCCAGAGGGGATCTGCTCAATGCTCAGCAAGAGCTAAAGGGTGGAGGGCAAGAGGATGGGGCCAGACTCTTCTCGGTGGTGCCAGGCAACAGACACAAACTGGAACCCAGGAGGTTCCATCTGAACAGCAAGAGAAATGTCTTTGGTGTGAGGGTGCTGGAGGCCTGGAGCAGGCTGCCCACAGAGGTTGTGGAATCTCCTGGAGAGGCTCTAAGCCCATCTGGCTAGAGAAGGGCAACAAGGCTGGGGAGGGATCTGGAGCACAGCCCTGTGAGGAGAGGCTGAGGGAGCTGGGGTTGCTTAGCCTGGAGAAGAGGAGGCTCAGGGGAGACCTTCTTGCTCTCTCCAGCTCCCTGAAGGGAGGTTGTAGCCCAGGTGGGGATTGGTCTCTTCTCCCAGGCAAGCAGCACCAGAACAAGAGGACACAGTCTCAAGCTGTGCCAGGGGAGGTTTGGGCTGGATTTTAGGAAGAAGTTCTTCCCAGAAAGAGGAATTGTCCATTGGGATGTGCTGCCCAGGGTGGTGGTGGAGTCACCATCCCTGGAGGTGTTTAGGAAGAGCCTGGATGAGGCACTTGGTGCCATGGTTTAGTTGATCAGATGGTGTTGGATGATAGGTTGGACTTGATGATCTCAAAGGTCCTTTCCAACCTGGTTAATTCTGTTCTGCTCTCTTGTGATGCTGGGCAAGCTGCTGTGGGTGCCCTGCTCGAGGAGTGGGGTCGGTCTGGGTGGTCCCTTCCAGCTCCCACCATGCTGGGACTCTGTGATCCTCTGGGTGCCCTTAATCCAACTGCAAAGAATCAGTGTGAGCTCCTGTGTCTTCTTAAGCCTGTCTTAGGAAATCTTGTCATGACACAAACCCAACCTGCTTAGCAGTGAGGAATTCTGGTCACGGTGCCAATAGGACTGCAGTAGGTTCCTGGAGCTGCCACACTGCTTAAGCTGTGGCTCAGATTCCATTTACCAGATGAGCTGTTGTGTATGTGAGATGATTTTAACCAGGTGAACTGTGAGATAGGGAACCTCAGTCCCCAAACCAGTAGGTAAATAGGTAAGAATTTGTTCTTTGTCATTCCAGGCTGATCCTTTAAACTGTAGTAGATGGATGACCTGGACCAAGTCCAGAGAAGGGCCAGGAGGATGAGCAGAGGGCTGGAGCTCCTCTCCTATGAGGACAGACTGAGGAGTTGGGGCTGTTCAGGCTGGAGAAGAGAAGGCTCTGAGGTGACCTCATTGTGGCCTTCCAGCATCTGAAGGGGGCTCCAAGAAGGCTGGGGAGGGACTGCTCAGGATATCAAGTAGTGCTAGGACTAGGGGGAATGGAATGAAGCTGGAGGTGGGGAGATTCAGGCTGGATGGGAGGAGGAAGTTCTTCCCCAGGAGAGTGGTGAAGCCCTGGAATGGGTTGTGCAGGGAGGTGGTTGAGGCCCCATCCCTGGAGGTGTTTAAGCCCAGGCTGGATGAGGCTGTGGGCAGCCTGATCTGGTGTGAGGTGTCCCTGCCCATGGCAGGGGGGTTGGAACTAGCTGATCCTTGTGGTCCCTTCCAACCCTGACTGATACTATGCTACTAAGAAATTCTTTCCAGTGAGAGTGGGGTGCCACTGGAATGGGTTGCCCAGGGAGGTTGTGGATGTCTCCTTCCAACCCTGACTGTTTCTAAGTCCTCTACCATGCCAAGTCTCAGGAATGAGAGGTTTCCCTTAATTTGCCAGCTCATGGCAATGCTTTAAAGTTGGGGGGGGTTAGTTTTGGTTTGGTTTTCCCCCCCCTTATTTTTTTATTCTCCCCTTTGGAAGGGAGAAGCTGGGAGCAGGGAAAAAAAAAACCCAAAGCCCACGTCCTGTGTGGTCTTTTGGAAGAGAAGAATTCACTGTTAGCCATGCCATGCAAGGAGTGTTGGCTGGGACAATTCAGCACTGACAGGGAATGTGGAAAATGCAATTAAAAGGCTTCAACTGCAAAAGTGATACACATGAAAGATCTTCTTTATTGAATGCAGATTCCTTGGAGATGGGATTCAGGCTGTGCAGAGCCAGCATTCAGAGGGTGCCTACTGGAAGCAGTGTGTCATATTTGCACTGGCTTCCCTCTGCCACATTTCTGTTCACCAAGAGATGCTAAAGGCATCTCTTCTGGGTGAATGTGTGCCCACATCCCCCAGCCCCCAAACTGAGTGTTAAATTAAAGCAGTCAGTGCTACCTCTAATGACTCCAGAACCTCTAATGACTCCAGCCCTGGGGGCCTTGAGCTATGCCTGCTCCTTAACCCTGCAGCTCTCAGATCAGAAGGGATCGGGATGTTTGCACTAGGGAAGGAGCTAAGTGATGGCTTCAATCGAAAATGAAAATGCTTTAATGATTTGAAAAGGTTTCTCATTCTGAAAGCCATCTTTGTGCCTTTAACTTGGGTCTCAAAGCTGGTTTTTGCCCCCCCCCGCCCCGTGGTTTGGATTGCTGTTATCAGAGGGTGCTAGGGCCTTGCACTCTCAAGGTTAAGTGCAGCTGAAGCCTTGCTCCTGGGTAGCCAGCTTCTGCAATGTAGATCCAATGAGGGTGGTGAGCCCCTCACCCAGGTTGCCCAGGGAGGTGGGAGCTGCCCCATCCATGGAACCGGCCCAGGTCAGGTTGTTTGGGGCCTTGAGCAACCTGCTTTCACAGAATCACCAAGGGTGGAAGAGACCTCAAAGATCAGCAAGTCCAACCTGGCACCACAGCCCTCATGACTAAACCATGGCACCAAGTGCCACGTCCAATCCCCTCCTGAACACCTCCAGGGAGGGTGACTCCACCACCTCCCTGGGCAGCACATTCCAATGGCTAACAACTCTCTCTGGGAAGAACTTTCTCCTCACCTCCAGCCTATACTTCCCCTGGTGCAGCTTGAGACTGTGTCCTCTTGTTCTGTTGCTGGTTGCTTGAGAGAAGAGACCAACCCCCTCCTGGCTACAACCTCCCTTCAGGGAGTTGGAGAGAGCAAGAAGGTCTCCCCTGAGCCTCCTCTTCTCCAGGCTAAGCAACCCCAGCTCCCTCAGCCTCTCCGCACAGGGCTGTGCTCCAGACCCCTCCCCAGCCTTGCTGCCCTTCTCTGGACACGTTCAAGTTCCTGTTGCAGATGTCCTTGCTGACTGCAGGGGGCTTGGATTAGATGACCTTTAAAGGTCTTTCCAACCCAAACCGGGCTGCGATTCTATGGGCACATCGTCCCCTTGAGTCCGAGGGGAGAAGCTCGTCGTCGGTTTCAGCTTTGCAGAGCTCTGGGTGGTTGTTCGATGTGGCAGTGCTGCCCTCTGCTGCTCAGAGCACGGATAGCACCCAAGTTCCTCCTGAAGCAGGTCGGGAGGGAAATCCAGAGCTGGAGGGCAGCATTTATTCGTCTTTTGTACCTCCTAAGTAAAGCTCCTGCAGTATAACGAGCAGATATTGCTATTTAACCCGAGACGATCAGACCTGGGCACCTGCAGCAGATGCAATCACTGCTTCATTTAAAATCTATGCAGATACCTTAAGCAGCTCTGAAAAACGCGTTGGAGTGACACAAACATCCTGTGTGCAGGTGCTTGGAACCTCATTAGCCTCCACTAAATGAATCAATGGGAAGTGATAATGTGAAGAACTTGGCAAATGGCTTGAATTTCTATCGCGTTGCCAGGGTGCCTCTGCCGGCTTTGGATGGAGGTTGTGTCTCCATCAATCACTGTAAGAGTTCTTCCATTCAGAAGCGCCCCAGTTAAAGGTGAATCAGCCTCCTTCTGCCCAGGTACAGCTGAATCCTTTTAGGGCTGGTGCTTGAACAGCTAAAGGCTGCAGATTTGGGACTCTTCATTCACAGTGGCTTGGGCACAGAATCATAGAATGGTTTGGGTGGGAAGAGACCTCCAAAGGGGTCACCTAGTTCAACCCCCCTGCAGTCAGCAGGGACATCCTCCCCTTGAGCAGGCTGCTCAGAGCCTTGTCGAGCCTGACCTCCAGCAATGGGGCCTCAACTACCTCCGTGGACAACCTGTTGCAGTGTTCCACCACCCTCATGGTGCAGAACTTGTTCCTAAAGATCTAAATTTCCTCTAATTTCAAACCATTCCCCCTTGCCCTCTCCCTGCAGGCCTTTGCAAACAGTCCCTTTGCAGCCTTCTGTTAGTCCCTTTCAGGTACTGGCAGGCTGCTATTAGGTCTGCCTGGAGCCTTCTCTTCTCCAGGCTGAGCACCCCAGCTCCCTCAGCCTGTGCTGTTAGGAAGGTGTTCCAGCCTTTAGTCCAAGCATTTAGTGAAGGCTTCATTGATTTATTTATTGTGGAGAGCCAGGATAGATGTTACAACGCATAAAGTAAGAGTAGTGAGAGCTTTCCTTCCCTGGAGTAGCTTGCTGTGAAGTAGGAAGCTGAGGTGAACCATATTTGTGCTGTCATAGAGTCATGGAATCAATAAGGTTGGAAAAGACCTCAGAGATCATCAAGTCCAACCTGGCACCCAGCACCTCCTGACTACTAAACCATGGCTCCAAGTGCCACATCCAATCCCTTTTGGAACACCACCAGTGATGGTGACTCCACCACCTCCCTGGGCAGCACATTCCAATGGCCAATTCCTCTTTCTGAGAAGAACTTTCTCCTCACCTCCAGCCTAAACTTCCCCTGGCACAGCTTGAGACTGTGTCCTCTTGTTCTGGTGCTGCTTGCCTGGGAGAAGAGACCAACCCCCACCTGGCTACAACCTCCCTTCAGGGAGTTGGAGAGAGCAAGAAGGTCTCCCTGAGCCTCCTCCTCTCTAGGCTAAGCAACCCCAGCTCCCTCAGCCTCTCCTCACAGGGCTGTGCTCCAGACCCCTCCCCAGCCTCCTTGCCCTTCTCTGGACATCTTCAAGTCTCTCAATGTCCTTCTTAAACTGAGGAGCCCAGAACTGGACACAGGACTCAAGGTGTGGCCTAACCAGTGCTGAGCACAGGGCAGAGTGTCCTCCCTGCTCCTGCTGGCCACACTATTTCTGCTGCAGGCCAGGATGCCATTGGCCTTCTTGGCCACCTGGGCACACTGCTGGCTTATGTTCAACTGGCTGTCAATCAGCACCCCCAGGTCCCTTTCTGCCTGGCTGCTCTCCAGCCACTCCAACCCCACCCTGCTCATTGTGCTGCAGGCTGACTCTTGAGCAGTGCTTGGCAAAAGCAGGATGGTGCTAATGCAGCCATCATCTTCTGCAGGGGAGTTTTGTAGGACAGATTCTTTTCAATGCTGCAAAGCAAGCTCTGCAATGAAGCTGCTGCTGAGCCAGCTTTATGTAGCTAGTTGGTACCCGGGGTTTGGAGTAGCTGTTGATGTCCTTGTGCTTAAACACCCACTTCAGCTCTCTACAGCTCTCTGAGAGGAGCTTGGAGTGAGGTGGGGGTTGGTCTTTTTCTTCTCCTATCAAGCCATAGGACAAGAGGAAATAGAATAGAATTAACCAGGTTGGAATAGACCTTTAAGATCATCAAGTCCAACCTATCACCCAACACCATCTAATCAATTAAACCATGGCACCAGTCACCCCATCCAGTCTCTTCCTAAACACCTCCAGTGATGGTGACTCCACCACCTCTCTGGGCAGCACATTCCAAGGGCCAATCTCTCTTTTATAAAGAACTTCTTCCTAACATCCAGCCTGAACCTCCCCTGGCACAGCTTGAGACTGTGTCCTCTTGTTCAGATGCTGGTTGCCTGGGAGAACAGACCAACCCCCACCTGGCTACAACCTCCCTTCAGGGAGTTGCAGAGAGCAAGAAGGTCTCCCCTGAGCCTCCTCTTCTCCAGGCTAAGCAACCCCAGCTCCCTCAGCCTCTCCTCACAGGGCTGTGCTCCAGACCCTTCACCAACTTTGTTGCCCTTCTCTGGACATGCTCCAGCAACTCAACACCTTTCCTAAACTCAGGGCCCCAGAACTGGACACAGTCACCTCAAGATGTGTCAGGGGAGATTTAGATTGGAGATTAGGAACAATTTCTTCCCTGCAAGAGTGGTCAGGCACTGGGACAGGCTGCCCAGGGAGGTGGTGGAGTCATCATCCCTACAAATACAGACATGGCACTTTGGGACATGGTTTAATGGCCATGGTGGTATTGGGTTGATGGTTGGGCTGGATGATCTTAGGGAGAGCTTTTCCAACCCAGAGACAGCTATGATTGAGCTATCAAGCAGGGTAGAGAGGCTTCTGCAATTCATCCTCTCACTCAAGTTCAGCAGACTCTTACCACAGGGTAATGACTTTTATTGAAACAACATTTCTCTTTCCTGCTGTTCTCCAGTGAAGAATTAACATTCCAACAAAGCTTTGGGGTTTTGGAAAGCTCTGGGGGGTATGTAATGGTTGGGGTTTTATTCCCCCCCTCCCCCCTCCCCTTCCTTTTTTCTTCTCCAAGAAAACTGAGAGGAAATGCAGATGATGTAAAGGAAAGAGTGTCATGGAAACCAACCAGCATTCTGAATCAGCTCTGCCACTTTTAGAAACAAGGGCATGTGTTGAAAGAAACCAGAGCTATCTGGTTCCTCCAAGCTGGGTTTGGTGAAAGACTGATGGAAGGAAGGTGCATAAATGTTCCTCCCTGTCTAATAGTTCTCCTTGCTTTGTGTTCATCATGGACTGAGGATGGATCTCTGCCTTCAGAAGTCCCATGTGAGCTCAGTAGCCTGGGGACACTCTGCCCAGTCCAGCCTTGTGTTGCAACTGTTCCTGGTACCTAGTCAGGAGTTTGAGAGTGACTTTGTGGAAAACCAGTTTGCCAGTCATGGTACTGGGTGGGATTCCAGGATTTCTTCTCTTCTTGTGCATTATGGCAGCCTTAAAGTGCCTGAGGGCAGCCTGTCAGGAGAATGGAATAAGTGGAAGAGACCTTTGAGATCATCAAGTCCAACCTATCACCCAAAACCATCTCATCAACTAAACCATGGCACCAAGCAGCCCATCCAGTCTCTTCCTAAACACCTCCAGTGATGGTGACTCCACCACCTCCCTGGGCAATCACTCCCTCTATGAAGAATTTCTTCCTAACATCCAGCCTGAACCTCCCCTGGCACAGCTTGAGACTCTGTCCTCTTGTTCTGGTGCTGCTTGCCTGGGAGAAGAGACCAACCCCCAGCTGGCTACAACCTCCCTTCAGGGAGTTGCAGAGAGCAAGAAGGTCTCCCCTGAGCCTCCTCCTCTCTAGGCTAAGCAAGCCCAGCTCCCTCAGCCTCTCCTCAGAGGGCTGTGCTCCAACCCCTCCCAGCTTTGTTGCCCTTCTCTGGACACCTTCCAGCAACTCAACATCTTTCCTAAACTGAGGACCCAGAACTGGACACAGGACTCAAGGTGTGGCTCAACCAGTGCTTAGTACAGGGTGAGAATGACCTCCCTGCTCCTGCTGGAAACAAAGTACCTGAAAGGGGGGCTACAAGAAAGCCATGAAGGGGCTTTTGAGAAGGGCTTGCAGTGCTAGGTTGAGGGGGAATGGATTGAAGCTTGAGGAGGGCAGATTTAGCCTGGATGTTAGGAAGAAGTTCTTTCCAGTGAGGGTAGGGAGACACTGGAACAGGTTGCCCAGGGAGGCCGTGGATGCCCTCTCCCTGGAGGTGTTCAAGGCCAGGCTGGATGAGGTCTTGAGCAACCTGGGCCGGTGAACCTATGGCAGGTGAGTTGGAACTGGATGATCTTGAAGGTCCCTTCCAACTCCAACCATTCTGTGAGCCATTGGCTCCCAGAGCGAGCCTGTGGCAGCAGGAGGAGGGCTGCACGTTTTGCCTTGCTTCGGTGCTCTCCCCTGTCGAGGATGCCAAGGTGGAAGCTTTATCACATCGTGTTCACTGGGCTGTTTTCTTCCACTCCAGGTGTACTTTCAGATTGTGTTACCTTTCTGGATGTGAGGCAGACAGGTTGACATGTTTTCTGATAAATGCAATGAGACTTTGCAGGAGCAAATCCTTTCCTATTATGCGCTGGGATCGCTCGATATGAATTATTTATGGCTCAGGTTTTTGTGTGCTGGAGAGCACAAAGCTGAAGTTTTCCAAATCATGTCTATAAATATAAGGACCAACGTTTTCAAGCTTAGATGTTTCAAGCTAGACACTGATCTGTGTGAGCTCTTGGATTCCCAGGGAGCTCAGCAGCAGCACTTGAGAGCTGCAGAAGTGAGGGAGATGCTTCCGGTGTCCTCCTGATACCCGCCGAGCAGGTGGCTGTGGTGATTTAGCAATGGAGTGAGCATCCAGTGAGGGGTGGGACAGACAGGCACATGTCCCCAAATCCCTTAGAGCATCCCATTTCAGTGGGCTCTATCTGCCTCATGGTTGATGTGGCGCTGATGGAATTGTTTTGGTTGGAAAAACTCTTTAAGATCATTGAGTCCGCCCACTCTCTAACTCTGCCAAGGCTGGTGCTAAGCCATGTCCCTCAATACCACATCTCTGCCTCTTTGAAGGCCTTCCAGGGATGGGGATTCAACCACCTCCCTGGGCAGCCTGTTCCAGGGTTTGAGAACCCTTTCAGTGAAAGAAGTTTCTTCTAATGTCCAACCTAAACCTTCCTTGGTGCAACTTGAGGCCACTTCCTCTCTTTCTATCACTTATCCCTTGGGAGAAGAGACCAACCCCCACTTCACTCCAACCTTCATTCAGATGTGGTGCCAGAGGGACATGATTTAGTGGAGACCTGGCAGTGTTGGGTTAACAGTTGGACTTGATCATCTGAAAGGTCTCTTCCAACTCAAACAGTTCTATGATTCTGGGAAGCCTCTTATAAAATCCTGAAGCTCTCAAGTAGTGTCCCAGCTGCTGCTACTGCAAGTGCAGTGCTGAGTGGGCTTTTGGTAGGAGAACATCTTAGATGAGAGCAAATTGGTGGTATGGTGTTGCTCAAAACCCTTCTAATGATAGAATAGAATAGAATTAACCAGGTTGGAAGAGACCTTTGAGATCATTTGAGTCCAACCTATCACCCAACACCATCTAATCAACTAAACCATGGCACCAGGTGCTCCATCCGGTCTCTTCCCAAACACCTCCGGTGATGGTGACTCCACCACCTCCCTGGGTGATCTGCAAGAGCACTGAGGATCCTGATAAACTCAATCAACTGCCTTCTGGATTGGGTCCTAATTTGTTTACCAAGTTCTGGGCTGAAGCAGATTGATGCAGCAGTGACATGAAGCTGTGAAAATTGGCCTCCAGCATTTGCATAGAGTGATTTGCTCTGCAGTTTGGAGGCTTCCACCCAACAGCGACGGGGAGGGAGTGGGAGCGGAGAAGTGAGAAGCCCCTGCCCGTGCTAGAGAGGTACTCTGCAGATGTGGAGCACCCAGCTGTTTCAAGATGGTTGTTACCATTCAGTTCCTGTGGCACAAAGCACATGACCAATCTCACTGGTGCTTTGAGAGGAGGGGGAAGCTCGGGTGGCGTTTTGCTCGCCGGGTTTTGGCTCAAGCCAGGTACAAATCGGTGGTGAATCAAGTTTGCTCTTGTGTAGCTGTGACTCTTTGCTTTAAATGGAAAGCAGCTGCTGGTTTATTTTCATAGGAGCACAGAATTATTTTGGTTGGAAGAGACCTCTAAGGTCATTGAGTCCAAGCATCAACCCATGGCTGTTAAACCGTGTCCCAAGGTGCCATGGCCACACGTTTCTTGAATGCCTCCAGGGATGGGGACTCCACTGCCTCCCTGGTCCACTGCTTTACACTTCGGTGTCATATGGGTTCTAAAGTGGCAGCTACTCTCCTTTTCATCTCATCTTTAAGTGTTACCTGCTGCTAGTTGCTCATACTAAGGATTTTAACTTGCACCAGGTCACCAACCTGCCCCTTTTCTCAGCTCTGATGCTCATGAGAGATTGTTCTTCTGCAGCAGAGTCCAAAGAGCTCAGATCTGACTGGAAAAAAAGACCCCAAGTTCATTACTCCATTGTGGTCCATTTAAAGTCCAAGTGCCAGGTGCTGCACTTTGGCCACAACAACTCCATGCAGCACCACAGGCTGGGGACAGAGTGGCTGGAGAGCAGCCAAACAGCAAGGGACCTGGGGGTACTGGTTGACAGCTGGCTGAACAGGAGCCAGCACTGTGCCCAGGTGGCCAAGAAGGTCAATGGCATCCTGGCCTGCATCAGGAATAGTTGGCCAGCAGGAGCAGGGAAGTCATTGTGCCCTGTACTCTGCACTGGTTGGGCCACACCTTGAGTCCTGTGTCCAGTTCTGGGCTCCTCAGTTTAAGAAGGACATTGAGAGACTTGAAGATGTCCAGAGAAGGGCAAGGAGGCTGGGGAGGGGTCTGGAGCACAGCCCTGTGAGGAGAAGCTGAGGGAGCTGGGGTTGCTTAGCCTGGAGAAGAGGAGGCTCAGGGGAGACCTTCTTGCTCTCTCCAACTCCCTGAAGAGAGGTTGTAGCCAGGTGGGGGTTGGTCTCTTCTCCCAGGCACCCAGCACCAGAACAAGAGGACACAGTCTCAAGCTGTACCAGGGGAAGTTTAGGCTGGAGGTGAGGGGAATGTTCTTCTCAGAAAGAGTTGTTAGCCATTGGAATGTGCTGCCCAGGGAGGTGGTGGAGTCCCCGTCCCTGGAGGTGTTCAAGAGGGGATTGGACGTGGCACTTGGTGCCATGGCTTAGTAGTTATGAGGTGTTGTGTGACAGGTTGGACTCGATGATCTCTGGGGTCTTTTCCAACCTTGTTGATTCTATGAAATGGATCCATGGGACAGGCAGCTAGCCCTTTCCAGCAGGATTTGGCCATAGCTCAACCAGGAAGAAGGGCATAATACAACTTTTTTTTCTTCCAAGAGAGAGATGCTGGCATTTAAGTCTCCTGGAGGTGTGAGTTTTGCCTACGCTGCTTTGAGTCAGACCTAAGGTAGTCTCCACCCACTGCTGCAAACTGGCTTGAAGCCCACGTTTTTCTGTCAGATTCCTTTAGCCATTCTTATATCCCACTGCTGATGGAGGAGAAAAATTGCTTTTTCTTCCTGCAGAAACTCTGCTCCTGAGCAAATCTGAGGTGAGCACATCCAACTTTGCCTAAAAGCAGCTTCTGTAGATTCCTGCCATTAGTTATGTTCTTGTGTAAAAGGCCTGCAGGGTTTGTTAAATTGTGGTCCTCTTAATGTTGAGATGCACAAGGAGCTTCTCAAGTGTCTTATTACATCCTAAAGTGATTGTGTGCTTGGGAACAGGCAGGCAGCCAAGGATGGGTTTATTTGAGGGTGTAAATATTGTCCTTGTTTGTCTCCAGCCAGTGGGCATGTGTGTTCTGTAGGGCTGTGGGACAGTGGAGTCAGCAGCTGTTGGGAGAGTGAGTGTCCTGGCTTTGAATTTCTTGAGTAGGGTTGAAAGGAGGGAGCTGGCTCCTCGTAGCTGCAGCATCACTTTTCCAAGGGCAGTGCTGGGGCTTTGGGTGCAGGGAACCATCAGTCAGGCTGGAGAGGTCAGCTGAGGAGAACCTCATGAGGTTCATTAAAGCCAAGTGCAAGGTTCTGCCCCTGGGTTGGGGCAAACCTCGACATCAGTGCGGGCTGGGGGTTAATCAGACTGAGAGCAGCCCTGCAGGAAGGACGTGGGGGGTGGTGCTGGTGGGGGAGAAGCTGGATGTGAGCCAGCAATGGGCACTTGTGGCCAAGGAGGCCACAGTGTTGGTACTAACGGGGATCAGGGAACTCATCTCTTCATTTCTGTCACTAGATGAAGGATTTGATGTGCTACTTTTTTGTTCCAGACCTGTAAGAGGGGGAGTACTGAGGTGCTTTTCTTCCTCCTGCTGGAGCATTCACTCCTTTGGCCATTAGTCATGTTTGATGGTGCAGAAAAAAGCTCATTCAGCTGCTCTCACCCACAGCACTAATGAGCCATCTCTGGCCCACATCAGGACCAGATTTCTCTCCTTTTCTGTGAAGTGTGTGCTGATCTTCCCGTTTGATCGCTGCTGCCTTCACGAAAGCCTCACCTAAAAGCCATCATTCCCCTGGTGCTTAGGGTCTGGTACAGCCCAGCAAGAGGAAAACATGATGCAGAGTGTCCCAGGGTCCCTTGTGGTGGTGACAGCTCACAGTTCATGAAGCAGCATCTGGAGGAAGGAAAGGATGGGAAAAGCATGGCAGAACAGATGAAAAGAGAGAGTTGGGAGCTCTGGCCTCACTATAGTAAATGAATTTTAGTGCTCAAGGAATTTTAATGTGTTCATGCACTTAGCCCAACAGCTTCAAACCTCTTTTTTAAGAAGCTCACCTCCCACATTCCAACAGCTCTGTCATTAACTTGATTTTCCAGTGTGTGAGCTATCCAGCTTCTCCCAGTGCCTCTGCCTCAATCTATGGGCACAGATGTTTGGAAAATGAGGCTTCCAGCCTCTGAAAATCTCCTGTTTAGGAACTAGGAGTCAGGAGTAAAATGCTGGGTCTCTGGCTGTTGTTATGGAGCATTAGCAAAAGCTCTGCAACATGGCTCATGTAGAGATAATCACAGAATCACAGGGCTTGGAAGGGACCTCTGAAGATCGTTGAGTCCACCCCCCTTGGGCAGAGCAGGATCACTTAAAGCAGGTCACACAGGAACGCATCCAGGTGAGTTCAGGGATAGAGACTCCGCCACCTCTCTGGGCAGCCTGGTCCAGTGCTCTGCCAGCCTCAGAGGCAGTTAACAACACAGAAGGACTTCTAGCACATAATGAGACTTCAGCTGCGTGGCACAAACATGTCTCAGGAGTTCTTTTTCCTTCCTTCTCTTTTCTGCAGGCAAGAGGTGCAGATATCCCTGACCTTCCCGGGGAGCTGGCGCTCCGGACCTGCGGCAGCACAGCGAGTATGAAAGTCAAGAATGTGAAAAAGTAAGAGCTGAGTCCTTTGGTTTCTTTTCTTACCTCTCTTTGCTGGGCTGCTGGTTTTGTTACCCTGCTCTTTTAGCTGTTGAGCTGTAATACAGCTAGGGAATTCAGCAGTCATTTTGGATGGGGGTCTTCACCAGAGCCACCAACATCCACGTGCAGGAAGGGAATTACAGCTAATGTTGTCTAAAACTGGGGGCCTTGGGAGGGTTTGTGGTTCTCTCTGGCCATAGCAGCAAAGCTTCTTAGAGTTCTGAACTTGACTCTTGCTGTGTTTTCACAGTTTTGTCATTTCTTCCTGAAACTGGTCAATTAAAAAACCCAAACAGGATCACATATATATATATATAAAACCCCTAAATAAAAGCCTGTGCAATGTCTAAATGAGATCATTTTCCCTGTCTCCCTATGCTCTGGAAAGCGAAACCAGGACAAGTGGGTGGCCTAGAGAGATATATATATATTTCCTTTATCTGATATTTTTTTTTCTCCTTTCCTTTCTTATTTTACATTCTGCTCTATACCTCTTCATTTGAATGGGTTTTTTTTGGGGTCTTTTTGCATCAGTTTTCTTTCTTAGGGGCGTGTTTTTTCCTTCCCCGTTCTCCCAGGTTTTCTTTTTCCTTGGGCTCACTCTTAGCTTTCTCTCTCCCTCATTCTCTCCCAGAGAATGTAACCCAACTTATTATGCTTGCAGCTAAGGTTTCAAACCCCTAGCCTGCAAAGGGGATCAAAAGTAATCAATATAACTTGACTTATCTCAGCTGAGAGTGCTGACTGGAAGCCCAGAACGCCCAGATATTGATCAGTCTGAGCGTTCAGATCACCTCTCCTTAGCGCTGGGAAGCTGGAAGGGAAATGGCTCTTTGTTCTAGTGCTGAGCAGCCAGATGCTGCATCTCACTTCCCACTTCTATTCCCGTGGGAAGAGAGAGTTAGATAATGACAATCTCATTGGCTCACCACCAGAAATATCTATAGGAGTCTATAATAGCTTCAGCAGAAGCAAGAGCATGTTGCAGAGCCAGAGGATCTCCCTGTCAGCCATCGCTGTAGCCGGAGACACTTGAGGGAATAATTATGCCTCACTTTTGACTTGCCCAAAGGCAGAGAAGGATAAATAGCATTTGTTCTGCACCCTCAGATACCTCAACCCGGGACTGATGGGCTGTGATGCCTTTCACAGGTAAAGTTCTCCTTTGCTACGTGTCTCGTGTAAGGCTGTTTATTTGCACTGCAGAACCGTGCTTGTCCCCGCAGCGTCGCGTAAAGATGTGGGCTTGGTGTTGATGGAATGCCACTCAGCTCGGAGGATGTGATGAGAAAAGCCACTTGGTGGTTTTGTTTTCCTCTCTTTTTTTTTTTTTTTTCCCTCAGTTCCTTTCTCCTCTGTTGGGTTTTTTTTTTGGTGCATCACATCGACAAATCCCTCTGTTCCCTTGGCTTTAGGATTGGTCTCAGTCACTGCGTTCTGTATCCGTGCTTGGCGCCGGGCGCAGCGGAGGTGAGGAGCACCTCCCTTACCCTGTGTTTTCTGATGTGCCTCAGGTTATCCTTTACCAAGGGGCATTTCCCGAAGATGGCTGAGTGTGCACATTTCCATTATGAGAACGTGGACTTTGGCAACATCCAGGTGAGTTGCAGCTGTCTCTTCCTATCGCCCCGTCCCGGCCGCCAGCTGACCTGCTGGGGGAAGGCGCAGAGGGAGCTCCACTGAGGGAGCTCAGTGATAAGAAGTTAGAGCAACAGGGTCTTGTTGGAATCGCTTCTGTGTCCTCAACCATGTGGCCACCACTTTGAGGTTGGAGATGATCTAATTTCTGCTGAGTTTGATGATGCTACTGTTCTCAGGCTGCATCAAGCACGCCTTACTGAGCCGCTGGTGGTAACTGCCTGCATGCCTCTGGTTTGGATGTGTCTGTCTTTAAAGGATAGTGCAAATTGCTTTGCTCAAATGTAAATAATTCCAATTTATCTGTTCCCTTTGTGTTACCTGTCTGATGTTCTGTGTCATCAGGATGCAAGAATCTGCTAGTCAGCCTGACTTGCATTTCCACAAGCGTTCAAGCTTCTTTTGTGATGCATCAGAAGCCCAGCGACGCTTTTCACTGAGCAGCAAGCAGGGAGGGCTGAAAGCTGGGAGTTGCTGCTTGGTTCCTCGTAAGCAGAGCACATCGTGTTCTGTGCTTAGAGAGGCAGGAATGCCTCCAGCATTTGCTACCAGCCTTCTGGCCTCCAAGAGAAAAAGAGGTTACAACCTTTTCATTTGTAAAACATTTCCTGTAATACAGAGTGAATTATTTACAGCCCTTCCCGCTTCCCTGCTCCACAGTTCTGCAAAGCAGAACTGTGCAGCCTTTTTTTTTTGTTGTTTTCCCCTCTTGCTCCTGTAAAATTCAGACTGAGGAGGAGTTTGGGTCCTTTTCACAGGATTGTCAAGGCTCAGAGCCACTTGGTGCCTCTAAGTAGGTGCATTCTGCAGAGCACAGGACGTCTGCGCCTTGGCAGGCATACGCGCACGAAACCAAAGCGAACTGGACCGAGGTTTAGGAGGACACCAGTGCAAAGAGCTCACTTTTTGCAGCAGCTAAGAGCAAGCAGGAGCAGTCCTCAAGTCTTTTGAAGCAGGAGTGTGCTGCTTTGCTTCCACTTTCTGTGCATGGGAGCATGTGTGACGAATCTCTGTCCCTGGTTTTTTGCCTCCTGGTTTGGCGCTGCTCATTTGTCAGCCTCTCTTTGGAGAGAAGTTTTCTGCCAAGCAGGTGTTTGAACAGGTTTCTGTACACACAAAGATGGTTGGGGGTTTTTTTTTTGCCTCATGTGGTCCTCTTGAGTTTTTCCTTTCCACCCTTCAAAGGTGTTCAGCACAATGTACAAGCTCCAGAGAGTCCAGCCTTTGCCTTTAAAGCATTTTGATGACAGCTAACTTGATCGTGTAGCGGGTTTATTCTTTGGGGTGTTTTAAGGATGGCAGGGCACACTTCTAGGGTTGACATCCTGGGATTTTGTGTGTGTGTGTGTGTGTCTTTGAGAGGGAGAAGTCAAATCAGATTATCTTTTCTGTGCAGATTTCCTTCATAGTCTTCTACAGAGCAACCTGAAGCCTGGTATGATGGGAAGCTTTCCTCAAGCAGGAGCTGGGTGCTGTCTAGCACTTGTGGTGTCACGACTGCACCTACAGCTTTCCCTGCTCCTGCTTGGTTTTACCCTCTGTGTTGTGGTCTCCATCACTAGCAGATCACCAACTGCTGTCACCAGAGGAGTGGTCTGTCTGAAAATAACAATAGGGAAAGGATATGGCCCAGGAATAAAAAGTCATATTGGCTGTTCAGCCCCTGAGTTGTCTTCTGTCACAGTGTCTGTGTGGGGATGGCAGGAAGAGAACTTGTGGAGGATGACAGCATGAGAGGGTCTGTCACAATACTGTGATTCTCTGTGTGTTGGGGGAGTTAATTCTACCTCTGCAAAACCTTGGCTGCTTAACTGAAGCAAAGCATGGGGGTCAAGGGTCTGGGAAACAGGTCTGGTGAGGAGCGGCTGAGGGAAGACCTTCTGGCTCTCTACAACTCCCTGAAAGGTGGTTGGAGCCAGGTGGGGGTTGGCTTCTTTTCTAAAGTGATAGGACAAGAGGAAATGGCCTCAGGTTTCACCAGGGGAGCTTTAAGTTGGATATTAGAAGCAGCTTCCTCCCTGAAAGGGCTCTCAAGCACTGGAACAGGCTGCCCAGGGAGGTGTCTGAATCCCTGTCCCTGGAGGTGTTGCAGAGAGGCAGAGATGTGGTGCTGAGGGCCGTGGCTTGGCACCAGCCTTGGCGGAGTTAGAGCATGATTGGACTGGATGATCTTGAAGGTCTTTTCCAACCAAAATGATGGTGCTTAAATAAAGTGACCCAGGTCCTAAGCACCAGCTTTGTGCCCCTTGTCCCCTCCTTTTACTTAGCAAGGCTGCTGTAGATGATGTGGTGCTGAGGGCCATGGTTTAGTGGTGACCTGGAAGTGCTGGGTTAACAGCTGGGCTTGATGATCCCTGAATGTGCTGCCCAGGGAGGTGGTGGAGTCCAAGGCCCTGGAGGTGTTCAAGAGGGGATTGGATGTGCCACTTGGTGCCATGGTTTAGTAGTCAGGAGGTGTTGGGTGACAGGTTGGACTTGATGATCTTTTGAGGTCTTCTCCAATGTTATTGATTCTATGATCTCAAAGGTCTCTTCCAACCAAAACGATTCTGCGATAGATCCCAGCCCCAGGTACAAATCTCTGAGGACCAAAGGTGCACTACAGAAGGGCAGGGCAGGGCAGTATTTCCTTAGCAGAAGGCCAGCATTAAAGGGAGCAGAAATTACAGTATTAATAACATCAGCAGCATTAGTTTATAGACTTAAAAATAGGTTCCTCTAGGGCTCATGCATTGCAGTCAAGCAGCATTCATTGGTGGCTCCTTTGTGCTAAGAGGGTAGACAGGAGAAAAGCAGCAGGCTGAAGTGACTTGTAAATGACAGCTTGGCACTTAATAGCTCATTCCCACCTTGCAGCTGAGGGGTGGTGGGTGGAAACTCCTTTCAAAATCAACTGCACTGTTAAAACTGTGCCTGGTTAGGAACGCAGCATTACCCTGCTGTGTCAGGAATTGTGTAACACTGTCTATTAACAGCCTGGCCAAGTTTCAGATTGTTTTGTAACGTTGATGTCACTTAGAATATGCTCTGGTGGTGCAACTGGTATTAATATCTTGGCATTTCACCTCATGAGAGCGTTTTAAATTGACTTCCTGAGATGTAGCAAAAGGGATTTGCTCTCCAGCCCTCTGCTAGCACATCCAGGTGCATTTCGGCTTTCTCTCTTCAGAAATACTCTGCTGTAGAGTCACAGAGTCACTGAGGTTGGAACAGACCTCTAGGCCTCGAGCACAGGCCCTGTGAGGAGAGGCTGAGGGAGCTGGGATTGTTTAGCCTGGAGAAGAGGAGGCTCAGGGGAGACCTTCTTGCTGTCTACAATTACCTGAAGGGAGGTTGCAGCCAGGAGAGGGTTGGTCTCTTCTCCCAGGCAAGCAGCACCAGAACAAGAGGACAAAGTCTCAAGCTGTGCCAGGGGAAGTTTAGGCTGGAGGTGAGGAGAAAGTTCTTCCCAGAGAGAGTTGTTAGCTGCTGGAATGTGCTGCCCAGGAAGGTGGTGGAGTCGCCGTCCTTGGAGGTGTTCAGGAGGGGATTGGACGTGGCACTTGGAGCCATGGTTTAGTCATGAGGTCTGTGGTGACAGGTTGGACTTGCTGATCTTTGAGGTCTCTTCCAACCTTGGTCATTCTGTGATTGTCAAGTCCAACCATCAACCCAACACCACCACGGCCACTAAACCATGTCCCAAAGTGCCATGGCCACCATCTCCCTGGGCATCCTACCCACTGCCTGACCACTGTATCTTCACCTTATCTGCATCAGCCAGAAGTTGCTGTTTTACCAGGCAAAGGTTGTTGATGTCAACACTGTCAGAGGTTTGAGGTTGCATCATTGTGACCCTGGGAGGCCTGGTGCTGGTGACCCTGCTTTAGCAGAGGGCTTGGACAGGGTGACCTCCAGAGGCCCCTTCCAACCCCCACATTGCTGGGATTCTGTGAAAAGAAGAGGAAAAGCAGAATGAAGAAATGATCTCTGGTTGGGTAGGTTTCAGTAATGGAATATGAAGAGCTCCACAATTCCTACATTCCTCTACAATCCTAGCTAATGTTTTTTGCTCCCTGAGAAAAACCTCATGGCTGAAGGAGAGAAAGGGCTGTCATGCACATTCATATCACCCCAGGAATCTTGCATCTGACCCAACTTCACCCCTTCCAACAGCCCCATCTCTGTGCTGTTGCCTTCTAAAAATAAACCCCTGGTGGAGCAGGGTTGGATTATGGTGCCTGGAAGATCCTCTCCTTATCTGTTAAGCTTTGACACTGCAAGTGGTAGGAGCCTGCTATCAGTGGGAAAGGAAGTATTTGAACCAGAATCGCTTCCTCCTCTGGAATTCCAGCTGCCAGGAATTCCTGAGGAGCTCAGCAGCATTGTTTGCTGTTGCAATGCCTTTGGCAAGCTGCAGCCTTCCAGCCCAGATGATGGTGGCTGTGCTTTGCCCCTGGAACTGTGTTTTCCTGATGGGTCTTCAGAGTTAGAGGCACTGCCAAGAGCAGGTCAGCTCTTCTTGTGCCTCCTGTCGGCACAGCCTGTTGAGATGATATTTTTGGGGTCATTTTTGTCCAGTTTGCCTTTTTTTCTGTAATTTAATAATATTCTAGGGAAGGGGTTGGAGAGGAAAAAGTGTCTCTGTGAATTATACAGCTGTCTTTGTCCTGAGATGAATTGCAAGGGACCTTAGAGATCATCTACTCCAACTCCCCTGCCATGGGGCAGGGACACCTCCCACTAGACCAGGTTGCTCATGGCCCCATCCAGTTTGGCCTTGAACTCCTCCAGGGAGGTGTTCCTCCTGGGCAGCTTGTTTCAGTGTCTCACCACCCTCACTGTAAAGAATTCCTCAATGGGAAAGGCTGACCAGATGCCCTCCTCTGCAGTTAACTGGGACAGTTTGAGGTGTGGGACAGTTTGAGGTGTGGGACAGTTTGAGGTGTGGGACAGTTTGAGGTGTTTCTGCCCCAGCTTAGAGCTGTCCTGTGCACAGATCACCTGGAAAAAGGGCTGGAGGAGTGCTCTCTGTCCACGTGAAGCTGGCTAGCTGAGCTCCAGTCTCCTCCCAGCAGTGCCTTTAAACCAAACCTGCTCGGTGTAGGAGGGCACTTTTGTTCCTCCAGCTCTTCTGTGGCCATGGTGATGTTCAGTGTCTTGGCAGTCGTGAGCAGCTACAGGCTGCAATGTCTTCATTTATCCCACTCACTTGCAAAGTGCTTCAGGAGAAAGAAAGTCTTGACTTTGAAAAGAAAATGAAACACCCCCAGGCCCTTTCAAGAGCTGGAAACACAGAGCAGAAGTCACCAGAACTGGCCTGTGTGGTGCTGTGAAGAGAGCTTTGCTGGGTCTTGCTTTGTCTTTGTGTGATGACAGCTGTGTTGCATGTCTAGTGGTGCTGCTTCATTGCCTTCCAGCTCTGGATGATCATAATCTGGATCTGGATGATCAGAATGATGCCCAGATTCTTATATGCTGTATTCCCCTTCTTTAAACTAAGACCTTCCCCTCTCACTGCTTGTCTTTTCACACAGTCCTAGCATGGTGGACATTGGAAGGGACCTCTGGAGATCATCCAATCCTTTAGCTCTTGCTGAGCATTGATCAGATCCCCTCTCAAGCTGCTCTTCTCCAGGCTCAGCAGCCCCAGGGCGCTCAGCCTTTCCTCCTCACAGAGAGGCTCCAGGCCCCTCCACATCTTCATGGCGCTCCATGGGACTCTCTCCAGTAGTTCCCTGTCTTCCTGGAGCTGGGAGCCCAGAACTGGACCCAGGACTCCAGATGTGTCCTCACTAGGTCAGAATTAGAGGGGCAGGAGAACCTCTCTTGACCTGCTGGCCACACTCTGCTTTGTGCCCCCCCAGGAGACTGCTGGCCGCCTTGGCCACGAGGGCACATTGCTGGCTCATGGGCACCTCGTTGTCCTCCAGCACTCTCAGGTCCTTCTCCACAGAGCTCACCTGTACTGATGCAGGAGGTTATTCCTCTCCAGGGGCAGGACCCTACCCTTGCCCTGGTTGAACTCCATGAGGTTTCTCTCTGCCCAGCTTTCCAGCCTGTCCAGGTCTTGCTCTATGTCCTCTTGACTAGGGGGAGGTGTTTCAAAGGCGGCTAGAGGGACGTGGGTCTATCACAGCGCCGATGTTCGTCGTGTAGGTGGAAAGTGCTTCTATTAACTTCATAATTCCAGCCACAACTCCCTGAAACTTGGCACAGTTTCCTGCCAAGATCAACAGCTTTTGAAAATCTGGAGTCTCCAGGCCAAGCTTCTCAGTGCCAAGACGTTAGGAAAGTATTTGAGTCAGTTCACCTCAGTTCTTGGATTCTTCTGTTTCCCTGCCTTGCATCCAACTTGCCACTAAGTCCTCAGAAAAATTCTTGCCTGGATCAAGCTCACACCTGTGAAATTCCAGCTTGCTTGGTGTTCTGCCAGTGCAATGGGGAGAAGTCCAGCAGTGGGTTTTATAGTGGAAGGTTGACTTCAGGGATGGAGAGGATCTCTCGCCATGAACTCCGCTCTTGCTGCTCGTACATTTACTGCTTGTTTTATTACAGCTGTTGCCGTGGAGGGGGCTGAGAGGGCTTGCTGGGGTTGCAGCTTTGATGGGCAGCTCTCAGGGAAACTGTCTGCTGGCAGGTGGCTGACAGGATGTGATTTGGAAGGCTAAGCAAGTCCTTCTGCAGACCTCATGGCCATCGTTTGGCTGAAGGTGTTTGTGATTGAGTGGAAGGGACGTGCTCAGAGGAGCACCCTTGAGAGTATGTGGAGGTGTAGTACTGAAATGGATGGGGACAGCTTCAGGCTGCTTTGGGTGATGATTGATTCATAGAATGTTTTAGGTTGAAAGGGAGCTTGAAGGTCATCCAGTTCCAACCCCCCTGCCATGGGCAGGGACACCTCCCACCAGCCCAGGCTGCTCAAGGCCTCATCCATCCTGGCCCTGAACACCTCCAGGGAGGGGGGCATCCACAACCTCCCTGGGTAACCTGTTCCAGTTTCTCCCCACCCTCACTGGCAAGAATTTCTTTCTAATTTCCATTCTAAATGTGCCCTCCTCCAGCTTCAGTCCATTCCCTCTTGCCCTGCCAGCCCTTGTCAGAGAGCAGAATCCCTGTGCCAGCGTGGATGAGCATTTTCTCAGACTTGAATGCCCGGAGGTGGATTTCTTCTGCTACTCAAGTGCTGAGGACTTGGGAACCAAAATGGTTTTGAGGAAATCTGGGCACACTTGGCTCTTCTTTGTGACTGGAGCAAAGGGCATTCACCTCCTGCAGGAATCCAGCTTCATTTTCCTTGCCTGAAAACCAGAGCAAACCTCCCTGTGGCTTTCTACTCTGGGTCGCTGCGTGGTGGCTGTTTATAGGCTGAGCAAATCTTGGAAGTGACTTTCCTAAGCCCAGCTGTTACCTTTGGCATTGACCTCCTGCTGTGTGCCACCCCCATAAATCACCTTTAGCAGCATGTCACAGGAAAGTATAAAAATTGCTTTAATTAGTAACTGGAACAGACTTGTGTTGGAAAAATTTTTATTCTTCCTGGAGGTTTAATGACCTGAAAAAGAAGGAGGGGGGGGAAAAAGAGACCTACAAGATGTATTCTAGGGATAATTAAAAGACATTAAACATGTGAAAGGAATCTGTGGGCTCCAGGCAAATAATCCCAGTCTCAGTGGTGTGAGAGAGGATTAAACCCCTCCATGGTTTTGTGTGTATTAAGTGATGCTGTTAACAGGAATGGTGCTAAAACACCCCAGAACAGTGCACTCAGCTCTCCCAGCGTGCCAGGCTGGTGTGGTTTTGACAACCAGCAAGCTCCAGGTTGATCCCAGCCCTGAGATTTACAGGAACAGGGATGGGTTTTTCCTCTCCAGTGGAGGTTTGTCATGGCAGTGGATGTATGAGCTGCTAAAGCAAACATCCCTGGGAGCATGGACATTCTGTGTGGACTGGAGCTGCCTGCAGAAAGGGAGGCTTGTTTAGTTTCTGCTCATGGGCCAGGACTCAGGGCCCTGCTGACAGTTGGCAGCTCGAGGGTAGCAAGTTGGGCTTGAGAATTTGAAACTCTTCATTCATAAGATTGGCTTCCCAGTGGGCTGTGGGGAGTCCTGGCCTTAGAAATGTTCTCATTTGGTTCCTGGTGAAGAGGCGCAGGTAGGACACGACCCGAGGGTGCAAAACTTGGAGCACTGATCGGCTTGGCTTTGAGTTCTGGGCAGGGGGCAGAGGATGGGGCCAGACTCTTCTCAGTGGTGCCCCATGACAGGACAAGGGGCAATGGGCACAAACTAAAAAGAAGACCAATGGTATCTGTGACCAGCAGCTTGAGGGAGGTTCTTCTAGTGAGGACACATCTGGAGTCCTGGGTCCAGTTCTGGCCTCCCCAGTTCAAGGCAGACAGGGAACTACTGGCGAGAGTCCAGCAGAGGCTGCAAAGATGCTGAGGGGCCTGGAGCATCTTTGTGAGGAGGAAAGGCTGAGAGCCTTGGGGCCCTTGAGCCTGGAGAAGAGCAGCCTGAGAGGGAATCTGGGCAAGAGCCAAAGGGCTGGGGGTGAGAGGGAGGAGCATTGTGTGCCTGGGCAGGCTATTAGCTTGGAATGCTTCTTGTGCATGTGTGTCTGTGGGCTTTAACAATGAAATACTTCCATGAAGATACTCTACAAGACAGCCTCTCCTAAAGTGCAGCTTCTCTTGTCTCTTGAAACTAACTGAGCAAACTTTGATTCTCCTTCTCCCCCGTTATTTCCACCCCTCTGCCTGCCATGTTCAGGAGAGAAATATCTTCTGCTTGCTATGAGACATCTTTTAAGGTGCAAGACCTCCCCTGCCACCATCCTCCTTTCCATCTAGGAAATAGAAGGAGGGAATGGAATGGAATGGAATGGAATGGAATGGAATGGAATGGAATGGAATGGAATGGAATGGAATAGAGTAGAATAGAGTAGAATAGAATAGAATAGAATAGAATAGAATAGAATAGAATAGGATAGGATAGGATAGGATAGGATAGGATAGAATAGAATAGAATAGAATAGAATAGGATAGGATAGGATAGGATAGGATAGGATAGGATAGGATAGAATAGAATAGAATAGAATAGAATAGAATAGAATAGAACAGAACAGAACAGAACAGAACAGAATAGAACAGAACAGAATAGACCAGACCAGGCTGGAAAAGACCTCAGAGATCATCAAGTCCAACCTATCACCCAACACCATCTAATCAACTAACCCATGGCACCAAGCACCCCATCCAGTCTCTTCCTAAACACCTCCAGTGATGGTGACTCCACCACCTCCCTATTTCTCAAAGGAGAAGCTTGTTTAGGTCTGCATGTGTATGTTTAAAGGCCCATCAAATGATTTTTAGGGCAGTCAGGGATTGGTTTGTGAGTTGCAGTCAGAGCTGACACCTCTGAGTCCACCCTCACACTCAGAATTATGTCAGTCATAACTTAGAGGGGAGGCTGTTGGTGAATAGACAGCCACAAACCCAGCCTCACAGCAAGATGTGTGGTGCCTTCTATTTAATGTGTGTTCAGGATCCATCAGCCTGCCACAAAATCAATTCTGTTCTATTGGAAGGCTGCTGAAGCTTTTAAATATGATTACCAAGCAAACTGCCTACTAGAAAATCTCAGCTTTGGGTGGATGGTATTGGCTGGTCCTGCCAAATGATGTTTAGATACCAACAACAATTCTGAGATGTCAAAGCTTGAGGTGCAGGGCAGCTTTAGAATCCATCTGAGAATCACAGAATCAAGAAGGTTGGAAAAGACCTCAAAGATCATCAAGTCCAAGCTGTCACCCAACACCTCCTGACTACTAAACCATGGCACCAAGTGCCACGTCCAGTCCCCTCTTGAACACCTCCAGGGATGGGGACTCCACCACCTCCCTGGGCAGCACATTCCAACAACTCTCCCTGTGAAGTACTTTCTCCTCACTTCCAGCCTTATGGTGCTTGGGTGTTAGCCTTATTTACTGCAGGTGTGACATGTCCAAACAGAGAACCATAGAATTATTTAGGTTGGAAGAGGCCTTTTCAGAGCAGCAAGTCTCCCCCTAAACCATAAAGTGCACCACCTTGGATCCAGTTCCTCTTTACCAGCTTGAAGCAGTTAAAACCCAAATCCAAGCCACTTGTATTATTTTGTGCCGTGTGAGTCCAGGAATTGACTTTGAAACGCTGGTGAATTATTTAATAGTCCATTATCTGCCAAGCTCTGCAATAATCATAGGTTTAGCAATCCTGGAGTGGACTGGGAACCCACTGGGAGCTGGAGCCTTGGGGCAGAAAGGATTTGCATGAAGGAAGGGGCAGTGTCATGCCAGGACGAAGGTGCTAAGGTGAGGGAAACTCAGGCCTGTGAGGTGTAGTGAAGGTGTGAGACCAGGGGGACATCAGAGCCTGAGTCAGAGTCCCCATCCAGGCACCTTCTCTTCTGGCTCAAGGTTTGATTAGTGTCATGCTTTGCCTTTTCTTTTAAAACTAAAGAAGAGCTGGATGGAGCCTGGAAACTCTCTGTTGGCGAGCTCTTCGGCTGGGGCATGCAGTTTGAATTATTGATGGATTTTAGCAGCAGCCCTGGAGCTGTGATGTGCACTTTGAATCCACCCCAGATGAGCTGTGCTGGCTTTTTTTATTTCCCCTGCTGCATGGTCCCTGCACTCCTTTGAACTCCTTTAAGCCTCCCTCTATCCCTCAGATTCTAGCTGCTTTAGTTTTGTAGTTTCATAGTTTCAGTTAGGGTTGGAAGGGACCACAAGGATCAGCCAGTTCCAACCCCCCTGCCATGGGCAGAGACATCCCACACTAGATCAGGCTGGCCACAGCCTCATCCAGCCTGGGCTTAAACACCTCCAGGGACGGGGCCTCAACCACCTCCCTGGACAACCCATTCCAGGGCTTCACCACTCTCCTGGGGAAGAACTTCCTCCTCACATCTAGCCTGAATCTCCCCACCTCCAGCTTCATTCCATTCCCTCTAGTCCTATCACTCCCTGAGATCCTGAGAAGTCCCTCCCCAGCCTTCTTGTAGCCCCCTTCAGATACTGGAAGGCCACAATGAGGTCACCTCAGAGCCTTCTCTTCTCCAGCCTGAACAGCCCCAACTCCTTCAGTCTGTCCTCACAGGAGAGGTGCTCCAGCCCTCTGCTCCTCCTCGTGGCCCTTCTCTGGACACCTTCCAGCACCTCCAGATCCCTCTTGGAATAGGGGCTCCAGAACTGGAGGCAGTACTCCAGGTGGGGTCTCCCCAGAGCTGAGTAGAGGGGGAGAATCCCCTCCCTTGCCCTGCTAGCCACACTTCTCCTGCTGCAGCCCAGGCTCTGCTTGGCTTTCCGGGCTGCAAGTGCACACTGAGAGCTCCTGGTGAGCTTCTCCTCCCCCAGCACCCCCAAGTCTCTCTCCTCAGGGCTGCTCCCCAGCCAGTCACTGCCCAGCCTGGATTTGTGCCTGGGATTGCCTCGACCCAGCTGCAGGACCCTGCCCTTGGTCTTGTTGCAGCTCCTGAGGTTGGCTTCTGCCCACCTCTCCAGCCTGTCCAGGTCCCTCTGGATGGATCCTTCCCTCCAGCTGTCTGCTGCACCACACAGCTTGGTGCCATCAGCAAACTTGCTGAGGGTGCACTCGATGCCACTGTCCGTGGCACCCACAGAGATGTTGAACAAGACTGGTCCCAGGACTGATCCCTGAGGGACTCCAGGACTCTTTAAGCCAAGTGGAGTTCAAAGTGAGGAGAAGATCTTTGCGGAGCTGCTTGGGGTCGGCGCTGACTCGGAGGGCGCAGTCCTGGAGTCGTGCTGCAGCTGGCTTAAACTGTTCCTGCCTGTCTAATGGCACACAAATGCAGGGTTTGGGGCATTCATCAGCTCTCAGAGACAGGCTGGGGAATAATGTTCACGTTTGCTCTTTTGGGGTTTAAAGACAAGCAAGGAGGGGACGAAGGCTTGGGGTTTTCTCAACACAGCGTCTGCCCCCTCTTAATTCTTTGTTGTATTTGAGGTTCAACGAGGCCAAGGGCCAGGGTCTGCACCTGGGTCACAGCAACCCCATGAACACTCCAGGATGGGGGCAGAGTGGCTGGGGGCCCCTCAATTTAAGAAGGATATTGAGACTCTTGAACATGTCCAGAGAAGGGCAATGAGGCTGGGGAGGGGTCTGGAGCACAGCCCTGTGAGGAGAGGCTGAGGGAGCTGGGGTTGTTTAGCCTGGAGGATGCTCAGGGGAGACCTCATTGCTCTCTACAACTACCTGAAGGGAGCCCAGGCTGAATGAGGCTCTGCCCAGCCTGCTCTAGTGTGGGGTGTCCCTGCCCATGGCAGGGGGGTTGGAACTAGCTGCTCATTGTGGTCCCTTCCAACCCTGCCTGATTCTCTGATTCTACTTTTTTGGTTTTGCTGTGGCAGCAATTTTCTTCCCCCCCTTGGGTTTTGCAGCTCCAGATGAGAGCCTGCTTTTGCCACATGCCATAAATACTCTGACAGGCAAATAACAGGGTAATTCCTGTGTGTGCTTGTGCTCTGGAAAACACAGTTTCATCTTTTCCAGTTGGCCTTTCTGGGTTGGAGTTTGCAGCACATTTGCATACAACCACTGGAAAAACAGCAACCCAGTGTTGATGAAGTGCTGATGGGCTGCAGTGACACAGGGTGGTGAAGGTTGGCTGGCACTCTGCTCTTGGGCTTCATGATAGCATTTATTTATCATCCCTGTATGCAGTCACAGCTATTTTTCAATCAGGGCTGTGACTTGCAAGGCTTCTCCTGCCTGCTTGGTCTCTGAGGTGCCTCCAGAGCTCTGGGGCACACAAGGAGAATATCATTTCCCTGGCACCTCTGCCAAGGGGTGTCAAGGGTTTGACCTCACTGACTAGAATGTTTTGTCCTGTCACTGTGAGGAGTCTGGTCCCATCCTCTTGCCCCCCTCAGGGATCTTTAGCTCTCCTGCTCCTCTTCTCCAGGCTCAACAGCCCCTGGGTTCTCAGCCTTTCTTCCTCACAGAGATGCTTCAGGCCCCTCAGCATCTTTGTAGCCTCCACTAGACTCTCTCCAGCAGTTGCCTGTCTCTTTTGAATAGGGAGACCAGAACTGGATACCATACTCCAGATGGGTCCTCACTAGGTCAGAGTAGAGGGGGAGGAGAACCTTCCTCAAGCAGCTGGCCACACTTTCCTTAATGCAGCCCAGGGTACCATTGACCACCAGGGCACGTGGCTGTCCTCCATCACTCCCAGGTCCTTCTCCTTGGAGCTGCTTTCCAGGAGGTCAACCCTTCACCTGTAGTGGAGCAAGACTCTGCACTTGCCCTTGTTGAACTTGATGGAGGTGGTGGAGTCACTGTCCCTGGAGGTGTTCAAGAGGGGACTGGATGTGGCACTTGGAGCCATGGTTTAGTAGTCCTGAGGTGTTGGGTGCCAGGTTGGACTTGATGATCTTTGAGGTCTTTTCCAACCTTATTGATTCTATGATACTACGATGAGGTTCACCTCTGCCTTTGTTCAAAGGAGCAGCAGTTGGTGGTGCCAGAGATGTTGTGCAGGGCACAGCAGTGTTCCCAGCACACTTCCTGGTGCATCATGCCATGGAGAGACACTGGCTGGAGTTGCAAGTTTACAGGATGGGTGTGTGAGTAGCAGAAGGTGTGTTTGTGCATGTGAAGAGCAGGTGAGATGCTGTAAACACAAACACTGCAGTGTCCCTTTGCTGTGTTGAAGCCAGGGACTTTCAGGCCCTTTTGTTGTTTTTTTTCTCTTAATCATAGAATCAACAAGGTTGGAAAAGACCTCAGAGATCATCAAGTCCAACCTGGCACCCAACACCTCCTGACTACTAAACCATGGCACCAAGTCCCACATCCAATCCCCTCTTGAACACCTCCAGGGACAGTGACTCCACTACTTCCCTGGGCAGCACATCCCAATGGCCAATCTCTCTTGCTGGGAAGAACTTTCTCCTCACCTCCAGCCTAAACCTCCCCTGGTGCAGCTTGAGACTGTGTCCTCTTGTTCTGGTGCTCCTTGCCTGGGAGAAGAGACCAACCCCCACCTGGCTACAACCTCCCTGCAGGGAGTTGGAGAGAGCAAGAAGGTCTCCCCTGAGCCTCCTCTTCTCCAGGCTAAACAATCCCAGCTCCCTCAGCCTCTCCCCAGCCTCATTGCCCTTCTCTGGACACCTTCAAGTGTCTCAATGTCCTTCTTAAACAGGACTCAAGGTGTGGCCTAACCAGTGCTGAGCACAGGGCACAATGACTTTCCTGCTCCTGCTCCCACACTGTTCCTGATGCAGGCCAGGATGCCATTGGCCTTCTTGGCCACCTGGGCACACTGCTGCCTCATGTTCAGCCTACTATCAACTAGTACCCCCAGGTCCCTTTCTGCCTGGCTGCTGTCCAGCCACTCTGCCCCCAGCCTGTAGCACTGCCTGGGGTTGTTGTGGCCAAAGTGCAGCACCCAGCACTGGGACTTGTTGAATGCCAGCCTGTAAGGTTAGAAGTTTTTGTGTTTACTCCTAGCAAAACCTTTCCTTTGAGAACTTCCCTTTGACCACACACCTCTTGAGCTTCTTTTCCTGCCCTCCTTTTCCCAGAAGGGATGCTTCTTCCATCTGGTCTGCTCCATGCTGTAGCACTTGGTGGTGGATAAAATTCTCCTTGGTGATGTAAAACATCTGTCTGCTCTGCTCCATGCCTCTGAACCCAGCTGTGGAGCAGGAGCTTGCATGTTCTTTGGGTAGAAAAATGGCATGGGGGGGGGGAGTGAATTGAGATGTGAAAGGGTGAAATGTTCTTTCCCCTGCATGTACACACCTGCTTGCACCTCCCTCTTGAGCTGAAGCTTGGTGGCTGAAGGTCACAGGCTGGGTTTGGCAGCAGTGGGAGTCCTCTAGCTGTGTCTGTGTTACATTAAGGTGCATTCAGTAGTTCAGTCATAGACTGAGCTTTATGTAAAACCAGGGGCTGGAGGCAGAGGGAAATGCCAAAAGCTCTGGGTTTCACACAGCCTGCTCTGTAAAGATGAGAGCTTGTTGATCTTTCCCACTCCTGGGGTCATGGGAGGAAGTGCAGAAAGCTTCCCCTCAGCTTTTATCACTTCCTCCTGCCAGCCAAAGGTGGGTTATTTGCCTGCATTTGCTGCCCCTCCTGTCAGAGAGGGGAGTTGGTGTTCAGCCAGATAATAAATAAGGCTCTTCCTGGGGAAGGAGCTCTCAGATGTGGCTGCAGCAACACTGATTGCCCCTCTCACTGCTTTTTTTTCAACCTAGGCCTGTGAATTCTTGCAGTTTTAGCAGCCTCTCCTGTGGCCTTTTCCTAGAGCATGTCCCTGTGTGGTGTGGAGGTGCTCACAGCAGCACAGTGTAGGTTTTTCTGGCTGAGAGTGGCTGAAGAGAAGCCAGTGTGTGCCCAGGTGGCCAAGAAGATCAGCAGCATCCTGGGCCTGGGTCAGCAATGGTGTGGCCAGCAGGAGCAGGGAAGTGATTGTCCCCCTGTACTCAGCACTGGTGAGGCCACACCTTGAGTGCTGGGCTCAGTTTTGGGGCCCTCACTCCAGAAAGGACATTGAGGTGATGGAGCAGGTCCAGAGAAGGGCAACAAAGCTGGGGAAGGGTCTGGAGAACAGGGCTGAGAGGTGTGGAGGTGTTCAAGAGGGGATTGGATGTGGCACTTGGTGCCATGGTTTAGTAGTCCTGAGGTGTTGGGTGACAGGTTGGACTTGATGATCTCTGAGGTCTTTTCCAACCTTGTTGATTCTGTGATTCTGTGCTGAGGAGAGGACCTGCTGGCACTCTGCAGTTGCCTGAAGGAGGTCAGAGCCAGGTGGCGAGCAGTCCCTCCTCCCAAGGGACAAGGGGATATGGCTTCAGGTTGCTCCAGGGGAGGTCTAAGTTGGGTGTTAGGAATCATTTCTTCCACTAAAAGGTGGTTAAGCCCTGGCCCAGGCTGCCCAGGGCAGTGTTGGAGTCCCCATCCCTGGAGGGGTTTCAAAGCCGTGGAGATGTGGTGCCGAGGGACACGGTGTAGTGGTGAGCTGGCAGTGCTGGCTCAGTGGCTGGACCTGATGATCTTAAAGGTCTCTTCTAACTGAGGCAATGATGTGATCTCAGAGGTCTCTTCTACCTGAGACAATGCTGTGGTTCCATGCTGGTGGGGAAGCTGGTTGTGCTTCCTCTCACCTCCCTTGCTTGCTGAGCACTGGGCCCTGTTTGTTGCCGGGGGTAGGAGTTTGGGCTGCACGCCAGCAGAAGTGCTGACACGACAGCCAAGAGGTAGAGCTCCTAATGAGACTGCAGATGTATTCATGCCCTGCACCTCCAAAATGCTGCACATCCAGACTCCTGCCTTCAGGGCTCCTCAGGGTGTGTTTGTTTTCCCCTTGTGTGTGTTATTAAGCTTTGTTAAGCCTCTGCTCCTTGGAGCTGGATTCCTTCTCGCTGCTTCTCTGGAAATGCAGAGCAAGAAATGCTGCTCAGCACTCAGCCCTGCATTTGGGCTCCTCCTGAAAGATGCCATGAGCTTTAGTCTCTCTCTCTGGGTGGCAGCAAGGTGAGAAACCAGAGCAAAACCCTCTGCTTAGAAACCAGAATCACAAAATGTAGTCCTTGAGTTACAGAATTGATGTGGTGGGAAAAGACTTTTAGTATGGTCATGTGCAGCCATTCTCTACCTCTGCCAAGGCTGGTGCCAAGCCATGGCCCTCAGCACCACATCTCTGCCTCTTTGAAACACCTCCAGGGATGGGGATTCAGCCACCTCTCTGGGCAGCCTGTGCCAGTCTCTGAGAACCCTTTCAGTGAAGAGGTTTCTTCTGATGTCCAGCCTAAACCTTCCCAGGGACAAGGTGACAGTGAGACAAGGATAATAGAACTGCCTGGCTGGAAAAAGACCTCAAGATCACTGACCTGCAGGAAGGCTGGGGAGGGACTGTTTAGAAGGGCTTGGAGTGATAGGATGAGGGGCACTGGTTTGAAGCTGGAGTAAGAGAGATTCAGGTTGGCCATCAGGAGGAGTTCTTTGCAGTGAGAGTGGTGAAATCCAGCAACAGGTTGCCCAGGGATGTGGTTGAGGCTCTGTTCATGCAGGCATTCAAGATCAGCCTTGCTGTGGCCCTGGGCAGCCTGATCTAGTTGGAGGTGTCCCTGCTGCCTGCAGGGGGATTGGACAAGATGACCTCTGAGGTCACCTTCCAAGCCAGTGGAATCTATGAATCTGAGTCCAACCCTGACCCACCACCTCCCTAAACACAGCTCTTGACCATGTCCCTGAGCTCCTCATCCAAACATCTTTTAAACACCTCTGGAGATGCTGACTCCACCACTTCCAGGGCAGCCTGACTACCAAACCATGCTTCTCATTGCCTCTTTCTCCTCCTCCTCCAAATGATTGCTTCCAGGATTTGAGGTTTGGATGGAGTTTGTTTTGTTATTGTTCTTTCTCCTCCCCTGGAGCTCCTGCTGATAGTTCAGGTCTATAAACCATTTTTCCACCCCCCCCCCCCCCCCAACCCCCCCTCCTGGTGACTTTGATCCTTCTCAGCCTGGGAAAAAAAAGGTTAATATTGATTTAGTGGGGGAGAGAGAGAGAGAGCACAAAAAGTGAGTAAGAGCCTAATAGCCTGGCATGACAGGAGTGTATCAATTTTCAGTTCTCCCAGAGGAATAATACACTTCTCCCCAGCAAATGGAAAAGTCGACTCGGAGTGAAACTGTCAGTGACCTCCCACAGCATTTAATGGATGCTGGAGCTGGGGGCAGAGCAGGCAGTCCTAACTAACACCCTGCTTTGTGATGCACTTCCCTTGAAAGGCAGCAATCTTGATGAAATCTGCAGAAGAGAAGGCTCAGAGGTGACCTAATTGTGGCCTTCCAGTGTCTGAAGGGGGCCTACAAGATGGCTGGGGAGGGACTTCTCAGGAGATCAGGTATCATAGTATCAGTCAGGGGTTGGAAGGGACCACAAGGAGCAGCTAGTTCCAACCCCCCTGCCATGGGCAGGGACACCCCACACTAGATCAGGCTGGCCACAGCCTCATCCAGCCTGGGCTTAAACACCTCCAGGGACGGGGCCTCAACCACCTCCCTGGACAACCCATTCCAGGACTTCACCACTCTCCTGGGGAAGAACTTCCTCCTCACCTCCAGCCTGAATCTCCCCACCTCCAGCTTCATTCCATTCCCCCTGGTCCTATCACTACCAGCTGTTCAGTCTGGAGAAGAGAAGGCTCAGAGGTGACCTCATTGTGGCCTTCCAGTATCTGAAGGGGGCTACAAGAAGGCTGGGGAAGGACTGCTCAGGATCTCAGGGAGTGATAGGACTAGGGGGAATGGAATGAAGCTGGAGGTGGGGAGATTCAGGCTGGAGGTGAGGAGGAAGTTCTTCCCCACGAGAGTGGAGAAGCCCTGGAATGGGTTGTCCAGGGAGGTGGTTGAGGCCCCATCCCTGGAGGTGTTTAAGCCCAGGCTGGATGAGGCTCTGGCCAGCCTGATCTAATGTGAGGGGTTGGAACAAGCAAGCTGATCCTTGTGGTCCCTTCCAACCCTGACTGATTCTATGATACTATGATCCTATCAGTGCAAGCCCTCAGCCTTCTCTTCTCCAGGCTGAACACCCCCAGTCCCCTCAGCTGCTCCTCATAATAGAGGTCATAGATGACTTATACCCTTAATCGATGTTGCCAGCATATCCCAGAACAGCAGGGGTTGGAAGGGGCCACTGGAGACCACCCAGTCCAAACCTCCACCCAGAGCAGGTTCACCCACAGCAGGTGGCACAGGAAGGTGTCCAGGTGGGCTTGGAATGACTCCAGAGATGGAGACTCCACCAGCTCTTTGGGCAGCCTGATGGACAAAAACTGCAAAGCAACCAACCTCCTCCTTGGCTCATCCACGTGGCTTTAAGTAGCTCCTGAATGGGTTGAGTATGAAAATGATGCCTTTGGTGTGACAAAGGGGGAACTCTGCCCTCATGCAGCAGCCAAAGTGAAGGTCCTGTGTTGTCTGCTAGCAGCCAGCACTAGAAAGGACTCTTTGTTTGGTGGCAAAGCTGCTTTTCTTCCTCCAGAAATAAATGAATAACCCCACTGCTTTCATTTAACAGCCTCTTTGTCTCTGCCTGAAGCCACCGAGAGGCTGGTTCCTCTTCCAGAGCCATCTCCATTGTTCTTCATGCCATAGCTGCTCACACAGTTGGGCTCTGGAGAACACCGGGAGTGCATGAGCAGGAAGATAATCGCGCTGGTGTTCTCCTTAGGAGAACCTGTTCCCTGCCATCCTTGTCGTGCGATGCCATCTAGTGTGCAAAGAGCTCCAGGCTCCTATCGGCTCGAACTCTGCTGCCACGGATGGCTTCTCCTTGCACCTGATGGCAGGCTGCTCCCAGAGGGCTTCTCCTTGCACCTGATTGCAGGCTGCCCCCAGAGGGCTTCTCCTTGCACCTGATTGCAGGCTGCTCCATATTTTAGCAGGGGTGACTGTGATACATTTTCAAGCATCCTTCAACTCCTGGTTTCCACATTTCTCCTCTTGCTAATTGGGATTTGTTTGGAGTGAGGATGGGTTAGAGAGCAGGAAAGGGGGCAGTGACATTTTGCCCAGCCCAAGGAGGTGTTTCTGGCTGTGGCTGATTTCGTGTGTGTCAGAGAGGAGAGAAGCACTGAGGTGCATGAAGAGCAGTGTGACCAGCAGGCCAAGGCAGGTTCTCCTCCCCCTCTGCTCTGCCTTGGTGAGGCCACACCTGCAGTCTTCAGCAGGGAGTGAAGTGAGAAGCACCACAGGCTGCCCTTATTTGCATCTGTTAATCAACATCCCCCCCCCCAACAACCCCGGGTGAAACTGGAGCTACTCCTAGAGTTCACAGACGCTCCAATTGGCTGGGAGCTTTCAGCAGAGAGCTGGAAGGGCTAAAGATGAAGTAGCCTGCCTCCAGTTCTGGTGCCCCCAGCACAAGAAGGACTGGAACTGCTGGAGCAGGTCCAGAAGAGGCCACAAAGATGATCAGAGGGATGGAGAACCTCCCCTGTGGGGACAGGCTGAGACAGTTGGTGCTGTTCATCCTGGAGACGAGAAGGCTTCAGGGAGACCTTCTAGTACCTGAAGGGGGCTACAGGAGAGCTGGGGAGGGACTTTTGACAAGGGCTGAGAGTGGTAGGACAGGAGGGGATGGATTGAAGCTTGAGGAGAGGAGATGTAGGATGGAGGTTAGGAAAAGCACAGAAAACCCTGGCATTAGACCTGTTTTAACCCTGAGCCTGGGTGTTTCTAGGAGCAAGCTGCACACCTCAAGGTTAAGATTTAACCTTGATAGGAGGGTAGATTGAGACTGGAGATTAAGAAGAAATTCTTTACAGTGAGAGTGGGGAGACACTGGAACAGGTTGCATCACCAAGGCTGGAAGAGACCTCAAAGATCATCAAGGCCAACCTGTCACCCAACACCTCGTGACTAAACCATGGCACCAAGTGCCACATGCAATCCCCTCTGGAACACCTCCCTGGGCAGCACATTCCAATGGCCAATCTCTCTCTCTATGTAGAATTTCTCCCTAGCATCCAGTCTAAACTTCCCCTGACACAGCTTGAGACTGTGCCCTCTTGTTCTGGTGCTGCTTGCCTGGGAGACCAACCCCCACCTGTCTACAGCCTCCTTTCAGGTAGCTCTAGAGAGCAAGAAGGTCTCCCCTGAGCCTCCTTTTCTCCAGGCTGAGCAACCCCACCTCCCTCAGCCTCTCCTCATGGGGCTTGTGCTCGAGGCTCTGGATGTTTCCTCCCTGGAGGTGTTCAGGGCCAGGCTGGATGAAGCCTTGAGCAACCTGGGCTGGTGGGAGGTGTCCCTGCCTATGGCAGAGGGTTGGAACTGGATGACCTTGAAGTCCCCTTCCAACCCCAACCCATTCTGTGAATCCATGACAGAAGAGTCCTTCAGATGCCTGCAGTGAGTCTGTGTTGCAGAAACACCCAGCGTGGCTATGGAAACCCATCATTAGTTTGGATCAGCTTTGCTTTGAACTGCAAGATGGAAGAGATTTGCTTTCCCCTTTTGGAGCAGAGCCTGTGGTGCAAGGACTGACACACAAGAGGAGGGCATGGGGACCCCTGGGCACTCAAGTGCCTATTTCCAGTTATCTGCTGTTGTGGTCAGCAGGATCAGTTAGCTGGGGACTGAAGGTGGTTTCCTTTGGAGCCAGGCTGGGTTTCTCTCTTTGGCTGCTGGGAGGCAGCACAATGTTCTGGGAGTTTATGTCGGAAGCAAAGTTTGGTTGGCAGCCAGAAGAGGTTTTTTTGGGGGGTTTTTTGGGTTCTTTTTGTAGTTAACTGTTCAGCTGAGCTCACTGAGGCGAGGGGGAGGACCGAGCCGGCTGCTGGCTGCGCTGTGGAGGGTGGCGAAGAGCTTTGTCCCTGGGAAAGCACAGGGTGTCACTTCTGGCTAAGTCTGTTGATCAACAGAGAGCTTGGATTTGAGGTCCTGGGAAACTGCTGGGAATGTGGTGGTGTTGCTTGGGGATTTGGGGGTGTTGGAATGAGGAAGATGGTTCCTCTAAGGAGGAGTTGAGGGAGGTTCAAGGAAGTTTTGCATGTTCCTCTGGAGAATTTTACTGTGGAGGGATGAACCTGATGGGTTGATGGAGATTGTGACCATGCCCCTCAATTCAAGAGAGATGCTGAGGTACTGGAATGTGTCCAGAGAAGGGCAATGGAACTGGTAAGGAGCCTGGAGCACAGCCCTATGAGGAGAGGCTGAGGGAGCTGGGGTTGCTTAGCCTGGAGAAGAGGAGGCTCAGGGCAGACCTTCTTGCTCTCTCCAACTCCCTGAAGGGAGGTTGTAGCCAGGTGGGGGTTGGTCTCTTCTCCTGGGCACCCAGCACCAGAACAAGAGGACACAGTCTCAAGCTGTGCCAGGGGAAGTTTAGGCTGGAGGTGAGGGGAAAGTTCTTCCCGGAGAGAGTTGTTAGCTGCTGGAATGTGCTGCCCAGGGAGGTGGTGGAGTCCCCATCTCTGGAGGTGTTCAAGAGGGGATTGGACTTGGTGCCATGGTTTAGTCCTGAGGTGTTGGGTGACAGGTTGGGCTTGATGATCTTTGAGGTCTCTTCCAACCTTATTGATTCTATGATTCTCCCGGGCAAGCAGCACCAGAACAAGAGGACACAGTCTCAAGCTGTGCCAGGGGAGGTTCAGGCTGGATGTTCTTTATAGAAAGAGAGATTGGCCATTGCCCAGGGAGGTGGTAGAGTCACCATCACTGGAGGTGTTTAGGAAGAGACTGGATGGGGTGCTTGGTGCCATGGTTCAGTTATTAGATGGTGTTGGGTGATAGGTTGGACTTGATGATCTCAAAGGTCTTTTCCAACCTGGTCTGGTCTATCCTATCCTATCCTATCCTATCCTATCCTATCCTATCCTATCCTATCCTATCCTATCCTATCCTATCCTACCCTACCCTACCCTACCCTACCCTACCCTACCCTACCCTACCCTACCCTACCCTATGATTCTATGCTGGTGGCTGTGCTCCCCAGAAAGCAGATTTAGAGCAGCCTGGTACCAGGCACAGATGTTCAGCCTGTGACCAGGGGAATGTTTCTCTGTTGTCGCTGCTGCACACACACAAAGAGTCCTTTTCTTACAAGCACCATTTCTGTTGGTCAGCAGAGTGGTTTGGTTTGGGTTCCTGGGAGACTGGTGGAATTTGATGATGTTGCTTGGAGGTTGGGGGTGTTGGAATGAAGGAGATGGTTCCTCTTAGGTGTTTGAGGCAGCTTCATCAGTTCTTGGCTTTTACTCTCTCATTGTGCACTTCAAGGCATTGCATTGATCAGTGTGTCGTTTGGAACAGAAGGGTTCACCATCATAACCTGCTGGGAGTAGATGGGACAAGGAGAGTTGTGCCTACATGGTGTAGGGCTCCAGGGAGACACTGGAACAGGTTGCCCAGGGAGGTTGTGGACGCCTCCTCCCTGGAGGTGTTTCAAGGCCAGGTTGGATGAAGCCTTGAGCAACCTGGGCTGGTGGGAGGTGTCCCTGCCCATGGCAGGGGGGTTGGAACTGGATGACCTCTGAGGTCTCTTCCATCCCCAAACTATTCTTTGAATCTATGAATCTTTGAACCCCAGACTTGGGGTGATGCCCTGGTGGTGGTTGTGCTCCAGTGGTGACTGCTAACATCCTGCTGGTGAGTCTGGCTTTGCAGATGCCTTAGTGCCATTCATTCTGTGCTCAGAGTATGGACCCCTTGGCTAGGGTGGCACATTTAGGCTGTTAACAGATGAGGGAAGATTTTGCCAGCAAACTTCTCATCTTTAAGGTCTCTTCTAACCCAAACCCTTCATAGAACAGTAGAGGGTGGAAGGCACCTCTGAGTCCACACCCCTTGTCAGAGAAGGATCACACAGGAGCACATCATAGAATCAATAAGTTTGGAAAAGACCTCAGGGACCATCAAGTCCAACCTGTCACCCAGACCTCCTGACTACTAAACCATGGCACCAAGTGCCACATCCAGTCCCCTGTTGAACACCCCCAGGGACGGTGATCCAGGTGGATTTCGAAAGCCTCCAGAGAAGCAGCCACTCTGTGACTCCAGGACTTAAGTACCTGTTCTGTGTAGGGCATGCAGGGAGTGAACAGAGCAGCGTTGTCCCTGGGCACTAGGGCTCACATCCTGCCGTGATTTGCAGCTCGCACAGCGCCGGGAACGGGACAGGAATTGGGTAGAGCTTTAGCTCCGCGCAGTTGGATCCCAGGGGGAAAGAGCGAGCGGTGAGGCATCGGCTTGCCTCAAGCTCTGCTGGCTCTCAGGCATGTGGTGGCACTTTGCTGTCATGCTCTTTGTTGTGTTGTTTGTTGGGGTTTGTTTGGGTTTTCCTCTCCCCCCTCCTCCTCCTCGGGAGCTGTAGCGGCAGGCTGCGGTGTGCGCTCGCCGGAGCACATCCCCCGCCTGCCTTCCCTCCCTCCTTGTTTCTCTTGGCTCTTGTTAAACTCCACGGCTCGTCTTGCGGGACCTTTCCAAGGAGAGAGCGAGGGAGAGAGAAAAGAACACCGCTGGTTTCTCTGCAGTGCAAATTGAGCATGAAATGGGCAGCGTGGAAAGGGCTGACGGGGCCGTGGAGGCAGCTCCTCCATGCTATTCATAGGCACGTTCAGCCCCAGCAGCGGCAGCAGCAGCGGCGGCGGCGGCAGCGGGGAGGGAGGCGAGCTGGAGAGCTGGACCTCAGGACTCTCATCTGATTTTGCCAGCCTGGAGCCCTTGCGTTTCGGAGCTGATGCCTGCAAGGCTTTTTCAATTAGCTGCTGGGAAGCTGCGGAGAGACCTGGAGCTGTTAGGCCTTGGCTAGGGAGCCCATCCATGGAAAGAATAGATCATTGTGGCAGGGGTAAGTAGCCCTCAGCCTTGCAGAGCTCCTCGCCGCTCCCTGCAGGATCCCCCTTTTTGTTTGCTGCCACGATCTGATGTTAATGCTGAAGGAAAACCAGCTGGCAGAACACCTCCAGGATGGCACTGAAGTGCTCATGTGGCAATAAAGGTTCTGATTTTCCAGTCAGAGTTTTCCCTGTAGTTTGAAGGGGGAGGGAGGGGTGGTGATGGTTATGGCATTGGTGTGCAGCCTGCCTTATGTTACAGGTTTTACAGCTCGGGATAATGCAAACTGTGGCTCTCCTCCCTGAGATTAACCTGTGGCCTTAGGGAAGGGGTTTTGGTTTTGCACTCAGGCAGTCATTCTGAAATCCATATTAATGAGGGAGAAGGAATTAACTGGGGAACATCCCCCCGGTGGCTTCTGTCCTGCCTCAGCAGAACCGAGTGGCTTTGCAACCTCTAGTGCATCTGTAGTAGTCAGGAGGTCTTGGGTGCCAGGTTGGACTTGATGATCTCTGAGGTCTTTTCCAGCCTTATTGATTCTGTGATTCTGCTAATTAAAGGAATGGGAGGCCAGAAAAAAACTGGAGTGTGTTGCATTTTAGGGTGCTAGGCACGTTCCAAACTTGCTAGGACACTTCCTTTGTTGTCAGGGTATGCTGAGCAAAGGTGGCTTTTAAAATCAGAGGAGTTTAGAAGTTATTTCATTTCCTTTTGGATCTTCCATGCATCCTTCTGTAGTAATTGGGAACACAAACTATCTCCAGACTATGTAAGAGAAACTTTATAGGCCTAGATAAACTATGGTAGTAGAAAATGGAGAACATAAATTATGTATTGATAAAGAGAGTGTGTATTGGCTCAGAACTTAGGTCTGAATGATCCTTGAGCCCCCCTCACAAGCTTCTTTTTGCTGCAGATGTCTGTGTAAGTGCAACACAGCTCTGGATAAATCTTTAATCAGGTGCAGAGGCACAAAATGCTCATCTTGGGTGCCACGCTGGCAGGAGCCACGGCAAAAGAGACAGCAGACAGAGAAGTTTTACATGTGTTCTTTCATTCATAGCCAGTAAATTATTAACCAGGCAAAAATCAGCAGCTGGGCTTTCTAGGAATGACTTTTGTCCACGTGCCTACCTCTGAAATTCCTGCCTCAGGCAGCTCAGTCCTACTCCAGGCTCTCAAGGAGCAGCGCAAAGCATCTACAGCCCTCTGTGAAATCCTGGTGAGAATTGCCAGGGCTCCTTCACTTGGAAATCCCACTGTTGGGATGTGTTGTAAGTTCTCCCTTTGTGCTGGCTCAGCTCTCCTTGTCTTTTGTGGAGGAGACTTGGACTTAAACCACTTCCTATTTCCTGCCTATCTTTGCTGGTTGCTTTTCATGTGACCCACTAAGCCTTTCATGCCTTGCCCCCAGATTTGCATATGTGCATAAAGGGGATCTCTTCACATTCTGGTTTTCCCCTCTTAGTTGCATCAGGCTGAGGGATACCTTTCCTGTGAGGTTGTGGTTAGTGGGACAAGAGCTGGTGAGACAGTTCCTGTGTTACTCAAACCCCTGAGCTTAATGCTTGCCCTAAGTCAGAGAAACTAAGAGGTTGGGTTTTTGTGTGTGTGTGTGTTTAATTTGTGCCTTTGTGCTTGGCTGGGCAGCCAGAGTAGAGTGGAGGGACTGTTTGGAGTAGCTGCTTCCAGAGCACAGCACTGTTTGCATGGCAGTGCCTCTTGGACTCCAAATTCAGCAGCTGGGGGCTTGAAATGAATTATTTGGAATCTATTTGTTTGACTTTGTGGCTTTTTTCCCCCCCTTACTCTGATTCCTTACAACAGGCTTCTGTGAGTAGCTGGGATTTCGCTCTCTGCTTCCTTTTCTGCCTTTCTTCTTTTACCTTCCACGTTTTCAGAGCAAGGAATTCACAGGGAACAACTTGATATGCTCTGGAGATGCAGGGGACGAGCTCCTAGCAGCTTCACAAGAGTCAAATCTCAGAAGTTTGAAGCAGAACAAGTTGTAAATCCCCTGCCTGGGCCACAAATGCTGCTTGCAGGATGCTCTCTGAAAGACATTTCTGTCAAGACGCTCAAGTATGTGTTCACATTCTTTCACATCAAAGCCCTCTGCTTGGGGCCAGGTTTATTGGACCTGGAGGGAGCTGTGCCAGTACTGACTGCAGTGTTTGCAGTCATGCTCTGACAGCAGTGTGGTACTGCTGGGCACCTGTACCCTTGGTCATTTCACACACCCTGGCAGTTGCTTTTATTGAGGAAAGGTTTCCTTTGGGTGATGTTGTTATATGGAAAACCAGCTTGAAAGAGATACTTGTGTGCCTCAGGTTATTTTCATTCCCTTTGCCTCTGTGACATTTATTGCTTCCTTTCCCCTCTTTGTGTCTCCCCTTTCCCTCTTTGTGTCTCCCCCTTCCCTCTTTGTGTCTCCCCCTTTCCCTCTTTGTGTCTCCCCCTTCCCCTCTTTGTGTCTCCCCATTTCCCTTCTTTTTGTCTCCCCCTTTCCCTTCTTTGTGTCTCCCCCTTCCCCTCTTTGTGTCTCCCCCTTCCCCTCTTTGTGTCTCCCCTTCCCCTCTTTGTGTCTCCCCCTTTCCCTTCTTTGTGTCTCCCCCTTTCCCTTCTCTGTGTCTCCCCCTTTCCCTTCTCTGTGTCTCCCCCTTTCCCTCTTTTTGTCTCCCCCTTTCCCCTCTTTTTGTCTCCCCCTTTCCCTTCTTTTTGTCTCCCCCTTTCCCATCCCCCTCTTTTATCCCCCCTTTCCCCTTCCCTTCCTCCCTTCCTTTTCCCCCTTTTTCCCCCCCTGGCCTTGAACACCTCCAGGGAGGGAGCATCCACACCCTCCCTGGGCAACCTGTTCCAGTGTCTCCTCATCTTTACTGTAAGAAAGTTCATACTGAGCTTTAAAGACCAAAAGACAAACCCACCAAAGTCCACCCAGGGGGGGCAAATCCATCTCCTGGAGCCTTCCAGGGTGTTATGGCCTCCTTGCCAGTCATCAAGTGCCTGAGGCTGTTTGGAGGGGGGGGAGGGGGTGTGTGTGTGTGCTCATTAGTTTGTTTTTAATCACATCAGATATTTTAACTTGATGAAAACATCCCGTTGCCAGAGCTGAAGAAGTTGGGTTTGCCTAATGGAGTCCCTAATGACTGCATCTGAGAAGCTGTAATGAATATTTCATTGCTTGTGGAGATTGACCTTCTTACACATTTAGAGGGAGGAAAAGGGTGAGGCCCCAGGGGAAAACATTTGGGGCTTGAAGCAGGAAAATCTGGGAGAAGGAGGCCTGAGAACAACTCTCTGAGACTTTGTGTCTCAGGGAGCTCCAGCATCAAATACACTTGGCTTAAGAATTAAAGCAAACAAACTCCAGCAGCAGAGACAGAAGGTGCCTGTGTTGGCAGCTCAGCTGGGAATCAGGGGGTGGGAGTGAGACCTTTCCCAGCTGTGTGTTGCTGGCTGCAGGGAGAGTCAAGTTGTGTCAGGGCTCCTCCTGGGTTCATCTTCAGCGAGGCACCAAGTGCCCATGGCCAGGAGGATCCCTCTGTACTGGGCAGTAGTGAGGCCAAACCTTGAATCCTGGGTTAGTCATGAGGTCTGTGGTGACAGGTTGGACTTGATGATCTTTGAGGTCTCCTCCAACCTTGGTGATTCTGTGAGGCTCCATGGCAGGGGGGGTTGAATCTAGATGATCTTCAAGCTCCTTTCCAACCCAAGCTATTCCATGAGTCTGTGAAGCTAGATCCTGCTCCTGCTGTGCTTGGTGTCAGAGAGCAGCATTACAAAGACAGGCCAGAGGGTGGCCTGGGGAGCATCCACCTGACCAAAACTGTGTTAGAACAGAATAGAATAAACCAGGTTGGAAGAGACCTTTGAGATCATTGAGTCCAACCTATCACCCAACACCCTCTAACCAACTAAACTATGGCACCAAGCACCCCATCCAGTCTCCTCCTAAACACCTCCAGGGATGGGGACTCCACCACCTCCCTGGGCAGCACATCCCAATGGCAATCTCTCTTTCTGTGAAGAATTTCTTCCTAACCTCCAGCCTAAACCTCCCCTGGCACAGCTTGAGACTGTGTCCTCTTGTTCTGGTGCTGTCCTCTGCTTGGCCACTAGCAAAGACTGCAGGGTTCTCCTACACCTCAACTCTGCCCTAATGAGGACACATCTGGAGATTTCTGTCCAGCTCTGGGCTCTCCAGTTCAAGAGAGACAGGGAACTACTGGAGAGGGTCCAGAGGGGGGCTGCAGAGATGCTGGGGGGCCTGGAGCTGGAAAAGCTGAGAGCCCTGGGGCTGTTGAGCCTGGAGGAGAGCAGCCTGAGAGGGTCTGCTCAATGCTCAGCAAGAGCTAAAGGGTGGAGGGTCCTGTTGAGCTCTGCTTGACTTTGGTTTTGTTGTTGCTGGCTTTGGGTGCTGCTTTTTGAGCTCTCCAAGGGAAGAAATGGATCTTCAGAGATGAAAATACTCTTTAAACATGTCAGTCTTGTCTTCACTTTCATCATTACTTCAGGATATTTGTGTTTGGATAATGAAGCCACTGTTGGAAATGTTCTTTTCCTGCTCTGCAGCCACAGTGGAGGAGAAAGCAGGAGAAGATGGGGAACGGTGTGGGAGGATAATTAGTCCATTTAGCAAGATAAATCTGGAGAGAAGAAAAATAGGCCAGAGAAATGCATTTAAGCTGTCAGGGTAATTAGCTAGAAAATGTTTCCCTGGTGGAGAACCAGTTTGCCAAGCTAAAATTTCCAATATAATGAAGTAATATCTTCAAATATATCCAAAACTCACCCAACCAGGTCTTGGAGGTGCCCCACTGCCAGACAAACTGAAGCAAGTGCACAGCAACCCCAGGCAGTGCCACAGGCTGGGGGCAGAGTGGCTGGAGAGCAGCCAAACAGAAAGGGACCTGGGGGTACTGGGTGACAGCAGCTGAACATGAGGCAGCAGTGTGCCCAGGTGGCCAAGAAGGCCAATGGCATCCGGCCTGCATCAGGATAGTGTGGCAGCAGGAGCAGGAAGCCATTCTGACCTGTGCCACCTGAGGCCACATCTTGAGTTACAGTATCACGTATAACCAAGGTTGGAAGAGACCCAGGATCATCAAGTCCAACCTGTCCTAACAGCCTCACACTAGACCATGGCACCAAGCGCCACGTCAATCTCCCCTACACCTCCAGGGACGGCGACTCACCACCTCCCTGGGCAGCCCATTTGACGAATGACTCGCTCAGGACTTCCTCCTCACTCGAGTCTAAACCTCCCCTGGCACAGCTTGAGACTGTGTCCTCTTGTTCTGGTGCTGGTTGCTGTCCAGTTCTGGGCCCCTCAATTTAAGAAGGACATTGAGACTCTGGAAGGTGTCCAGAGAAGGGCAAGGAGGCTGGGGAGGGGTTGGGAGCACAGCCCTGTGAGGAGAGGCTGAGGGAGCTGGGGTGCTTAGCCTGGAGAAGAGGAGGCTCAGGGGAGACCTTCTTGCTCTCTACAACTACCTGAAGAGAGGTTGTAGCCAGGTGGGGATTTGTCTCTTCTCCCATGCAAGCAGCACCAGAACAAGAGGACACAGTCTCAAGCTGTGCCAGGGGAGGTTTAGGCTGGAGGTGAGGAGAAAGTTCTTCCCAGCAAGAGAGATTGCCCATTGGAATGTGCTGCCCAGGGAGGTGGTGGAGTCCCCATCACTGGAGGTGTTCAAGAGGGGATTGGATGTGGCACTTGGTGCCATGGTTTAGTAGTCCTGAGGTGTTGGGTGCCAGGTTGGACTTGATGATCTCTGAGGTCTTTCCCAACCTTGTTGATTCTGTGATTGAATTGCAGCAGCGTCGTGAATGAAGGAGGGGAGGCCAGCAGGGAGCCCTCAGGAGTGGGGTGGTTCTGAGAGGATTAAAAAACCCAAACTCATGGAATCACTCTGCTTTGAAAAGACCTTGAAGATGTGAGAGTTGGGGCTGTTCAGCCTGGAGAAGGCTCCAGGGAGACCTTAAAGCAGCCTGCCTGTAGCTGAAGGGGGCTACAGGAGAGCTGAGGAGAGATAAGAGTCTGTAGTACTAGGATGAGGAGTAATGGCTTTGAGCTGGGAGAGGGGAGATTGAGACTGGAGATTAAGAAGAAATTCTTTACAGTGAGGTTTGTGAGACACTGGAACAGGGAGGTTGTGGATGTCCCCTCCCTGGAGCTGTTCAAGGCTAGGTTGGATGATGCCTTGAGTGACCTGGGCTGGTAGGAGGTGTCCCTGCCCGTGGCAGGGGGCTTGGATCTGGAAGGTGCCTTCTGTGAAGATCATCAGGTGTGCTCCTAATGCTGTCAGCAGTGGTGGTTTGGAACCTTGGTGAGCCTTGTAGCAGGGCTGAGTGTGAGCAGCAGCAGCTGTGCCAGTGCTGTGTGTCTGGTTGCCTTGAACTGCTGCTCGGAAAAACGTGAGCAGATGACCAGCTTGCCTTGGAACAATGACATGTGCTCTGCCAGGAACAGCCCTCAGCATTTCCACTGACTTCAAACTCCTGGCAAAAGAGACTTGCTGCAGCATTCTTGCCCTCACTTCCCTCCTCAAGAGTTCTACAGCTGTGCACTGTGGTTGAGGTGGAACCCGGTGAAGTTCATGCCTGCCCCTGGGGCTGATTCCTGCCATCTGCACCCTCACATCCTTCCATGCTGGGCAGCTTGCATCCCCCTGTGACCTCTCCATCCTTCCTGGACCACTGTGCCAGGTGCTGCTCACTTGAGTGGGGTCACAGATGGACAGGTTGTGGCATGGAGTGGCAGGAGTGAATGTGTCTTATGAGGAGCAGATGAGGGAGCTGGGATGGTTTAGTGTGATGAAGAGAAGGCTGAGACCTTGCTGCTCTGAAAGGAGAGTGGTGCTGCCTCTGCTCTCATCAAAATCCTCTCCACATTCAGTAGCCTCTGCTCCTTGGCCCTCAGCCATGGCAGATCCCCTGTGCCTTCCAGCCACAGTAGCCTTGAAATCGTGGAGCTGCAGACAAACAAAGGAGGCTCTCAGTTGCTTCCCTCCAAGCACAGATCTGCCAGGGTTTGAGGGAGGATTATTCTTGGAGGGAGAGCAGAAGGCAGCCTCCAAAGCTGCTGTGGAGAGGAGAGGTGGGAGCATGTGTTCAGAAATGCACAGACCCTGAGTTGTACCTTGTGAAACTCCTGAGTGAGCCTCCTCAGGCTGCCCTGCCAGACCCTGCTTACCCTGCTGTGCACTCTGCTGCTGCTTGTCTCTGCGAGAGGAATAACCAAGGGGCTCCTTTCTGCTGGAGCCTCCTGTAATCACTGTCTTTATCTCCTGGCCCATGGCAGGGGGGTTGGAACTGGATGATCCTTGTGGTCCCTTCCAACCCTGACTGATGCTGTGATACTGTGACCTGATGATCTTCATGGCTGCAGGGAATGGTTTGGGTGCCAGGACCGGTCATGGTGCTGGGCACATGCACAGGAAGGAGGTGGTTAAGCTCACTGCTCTTCCCAAAAGCCCATCCTGATGATGTGTTTGCTGCCTCTGTGTGATGAGTGGTGCCATAAAACTGCTGTGTGGTGGGGAGCTGCTCGACAGCCCCACAACCAGGAGATGGATTTGACTCTCTAATGTCTGCCTGAACATATACAATGCAACAAAAAGGCTGAGGCTGCAGGGGGATTCACTTTTATCTGGTGCATGAATATTTATGGAGATATTTCCATCAAACAATTAATTTTGCAGCCTTCTAAGGCAGAGCTTTAATCCCTGCCTTGAACAATTTTGCCTTCCTTGCTTTCTTTCTGAGCCATGTTTTCGCTTTTGGCCTGTCAGGGAAGTGGCACTGGAGGGGAGGGTCTGGGTGAAAGCCAGGGGCAAAGCCTGGTGGCACCAGAGGGTCTGTGTGAAACCCAGTGCCCAAACCCAGTGGCACTGGAGGGTTTGTGTGAAACCCTGTGCCCAGATCCCAGTGGCACTGGAGGGTCTGGATAAAACTCAGTGCCCACAATTCAGTGGCACTGAAAGGTCTGGGTAAATGCCAGTGGCACTGGAGGGTCTGGATCAAACTCAGTGCCCAAATTCAGTGGCACTGGAGGTCTGTGTGAAGCCCAGTGGCACTGGAGGGTCTGGATCAAACTCAGTGCCCACAATTCAGTGCACTGAGGCGTGGTGAAGCCCAGTGGCACTGGAGGGTCTGGGTAGGTGCCAGTGGCACTGGAGGGTCTGGGTAGATGCCAGTGGCACTGGAGGGTCTGTGTGAAGCCCAGTGGCACTTGGAGGGTCTGGGTAGACCTCAGTGTCTCTGGAGGGTCTGGATAAAACTCAGTGCCCACAATTCACTGGCACTGGAGGGTCTGGATCAAATTCAGTGCCCAACATTCAGTGGCTCTGGAGGGTCTGGGTAGATCCCAGTGGCTCTGGAGTGTCTGGGTAGATGCCAGTGGCTCTGGAGGGTCTGGATCAAACTCAGTGCCCACAATTCAGTGGCACTGAAAGGTCTGGGTAGATGCCAGTGGCACTGGAGAGTCTGGATAAAACTCAGTGCCCAAAATTCAGTGGCACTGAAAGGTCTGAGTAGATGCCAGTGGCACTGGAGGGTCTGGATAAAACTCAGTGCCCAAAATTCAGTGGCACTGGAGGGTCTGGGTAGATCCCAGTGGCTCTGGAGGGTCTGGATAAAACTCAGTGCCCACAATTCAGTGGCACTGAAAGGTCTGGGTAGATGCCAGTGGCACTGGAGGGTCTGTGTGAAGCCCAGTGGCACTTGGAGGGTCTGGGTAGATGCCAGTGGCACTGGAGGGTCTGTGTGAAGCCCAGTGGCACTGGAGGGTCTGGGTAGGTGCCAGTGGCACTGGAGGGTCTGGGTAGGTGCCAGTGGCACTGGAGGGTCTGTGTGAAGCCCAGTGGCACTGGAGGGTCTGGGTAGGTGCCAGGGGCACTGGAGGGTCTGTGTGAAGCCCAGTGGCACTGGAGGGTCTGGGTAGGTGCCAGTGGCACTGGAGGGTCTGTGTGAAGCCCAGTGGCACTTGGAGGGTCTGTGTGAAGCCCAGTGGCACTGGAGGGTCTGGGTAGGTGCCAGTGGCACTGGAGGGTCTGGGTTAACCCTGAGTGCTGACTATTTTCTGTCTGACAGCTCCAGACAGGCAAGCACTTCCTCAGTTCCTTGGTACTCAGCATGTCTTGGAGCAAGTTGCTGTGAGTGCTGTGCTCCATGCATTATGCCATGCCTGGCTTATCCTGCTCACTGACCTGGGCTTTCTCTCTCCCTCTTCTCCCCACCCCCTCCCCTCTCCCTTGGTGCAGCTTTCGCTCCCGGAGGAACAGAATGAAGTGACGAGGAACGGCTGTGAATCCAAGGAACTGGTCTACCTGGTGCAGATCTCCTGTCAGGTAAAGCCCATCTTTTCTGTCCCCCAGCTCACTTGGCAGGCTGGATTGCACTCTGTTTGGCAGCACAGCCTTGGAATGTCTGGGGACAGCACTTCCCTGCAGCACGTGAGGGTTTTTGCCACTCCTTGCCTAGCTTGGTCCTCAGGAGGATGCTTCTCAAGAGGATGCTCCTTAGAAGGCTGCCCCTCAGACAGATGCTGTTTGTGGCATTGTAACCAGCAAGTATGAAGAAAAAGAGCATGGAGGGGAGGAAAAGGAATCTGCTAAGCAAATAATCCTTGCTGCAGCTTGTGCTGAGCTGGGCAGCAATTAGCCTGCAGCCCCGGGCGGGCGTGCTGAGGCTCTGCCAACGCGGGGCTGTCAGCTGGGGGGCTGTGCGCTGCCCCAGGGGCACGCCAGACACACAGAGAGGGGAAGGGCACGAAGCAGAATGCTGGGCAGTGGTTTGGTTGGTGGCAGCCAGGAGATGGGAATTCCTGGTCCCTTCCCAGTTAGGCCTGCAGATACCCGCTGTGAGATTCTTGTCGCCGCCTCTGCCGCCGGGGCAGCAAAACCAAGCAGACAGATCTGCTGCTTTCTACCCCAGGTCCCCACCTGCTCCTAGGGCTGTAGTGGCTGTGAGGTGCTGCCCCAATGGGGATTTGGTGTTAGTGGTTTGGATGCAGATGTTTATAGGAGACAGATTGCATTGACAGCACCAACTGAGGCTTAATGCCTGCGCTGGGCCATGTTTCTGCTCTGAGCTCAATTCTTTCCATGATTCATCTCAGCACTTCTTGAGCACCTCCTAGCAATTTAGGCTGAAGCCACTGTGGGATCTGCCTCTTTTTGCATATTCCTCTGGAGAACTTTACTGTGGAGGAATGAACCTGATGGGTTGATGGAGTTTGTGGACCATAGCCCCCAATTCAAGAGAGATGCTGAGGTACTGGAATGTGTCCAGACAGGGCAATGGAACTGGTAAGAGCCTGGAGCACAGCCCTGTGAGGGAGGCTGAGGGAGCTTGGGGTGCTTAGCCTGGAGAAGAGGAGGCTCAGGGGGACTTCTTGCTGTCTACAGCTCCCTGAGGCAGGTTTGTATCCAGGAGGGGGTTGGTCTCTTCTCCCAGGCACCCAGCGCCAGAACAGGAGGACACAGTCTTGGGCTGTGCCAGGGGAGGTTTAGGCTGGAGGTGAGGGGAAAGTTCTTCCTGGAGAGAGTTGTTGGCTGCTGGAATGTGCTGCCCAGGGGGGTGGTGGAGTCCCCATCCCTGGAGGTGTTCAGAGGGATTGGCTTGGTGCCATGGTTTAGTCCTGAGGTGTTGGGTGACAGGTTGGACTGGATGATCTTTGAGGTCTCTTCCAACCTTATTGATTCTATGATTCTATGATTCTCTGTGTTTGCAGCAGCCTAGTGGCATTAGAGCCACAGAAACATCAATGTGCAGTCACCTTGCTCTTCTGCCCTCCCTCTTTGTGCACGCTGCTGTAGGGAGCAAAAGCTCCTGCTCTGGCGGGGAGGTGGAGCTTGGCACAGGCTGAGACACAGCAGTGTGGTCAGTGGGATAGAAACACACAGAATAATTCCCCTCTTGTCAGAAAGTGTGGCAGTGGACACGTGTCTGTGCCCCAGCCAACAGCAGCACAGTGACTGAGAAGGGACATGTTTGGAGGGGGTTGAAGGAAATTGGAGTTGGGATGGGTTTGGAGTCCTCAGGTTTGAGACTTGCAGTCACAGTGCTGAATGCAGAGGTGAGCTTTGCCTTCTCTCCTGGCTGTTGGGTTTGAGGCTGAATTCAGTGCTGAATGCAGAGGTGAGCTTTGCCTTCTCTCCTGGTGTTGGGTTTGAGACTTGCAGTCACAGTGCTGAATGCAGAGGTGAGCTTTGCCTTCTCTCCTGGCTGTTGGGTTTGAGGCTGAAGTCACAGTGCTGAATGCAGAGGTGAGCTTTGCCTTCTCTCCTGGCTGTTGGGATTGAGGCTGCATTCAGTGCTGAATGCAGAGGTGAGCTTGCCTTCTCTCCTGGCTGTTGGGTTTGAGGCTGAAGTCACAGTGCTGAATGCAGAGGTGAGCTTTGCCTTCTCTCCTGGCTGTTGGGATTGAGACTTGCAGTCACAGTGCTGAATGCAGAGGTGAGCTTTGCCTTCTCTCCTGGCTGTTGGGTTTGAGACTTGCAGTCACAGTGCTGAATGCAGAGGTGAGCTTTGCCTTCTCTCCTGGCTGTTGGGTTTGAGGCTGCATTCAGTGCTGAATGCAGAGGTGAGCTTTGCCTTCTCTCCTGGTGTTGGGTTTGAGACTTGCAGTCACAGTGCTGAATGCAGAGGTGAGCTTTGCCTTCTCTCCTGGTGTTGGGTTTGAGGCTACATTCACAGTGCTGAATGCAGAGGTGAGCTTTGCCTTCTCTCCTGGCTGTTGGGTTTGAGGCTGCATTCAGTGCTGAATGCAGAGGTGAGCTTTGCCTTCTCTCCTGGCTGTTGGGTTTGAGGCTGAAGTCACAGTGCTGAATGCAGAGGTGAGCTTTGCCTTCTCTCCTGGCTGCTGCAGCTGAGCCTATAGAAATGTCAATAGTTCATAGAGCAGGGGCTTGGGGGGTGGGGTGATGGAGGGTGAGATTGGATCTGGGGAGGTTTTGGTTGGACATGAGAACTTCATCACTGAAAGGGTTCTCAAACACTGGCACAGGCTGCCCAGGGAGGTGCCTGAATCCCCATCCCTAGAGGTGTTTAAAAGCCCATAGAGATGTGGTGTTGAGGGCCATGGTTCAGCACCAGCCTTGGCAGAGTTAGAGAATGGTTGGACTGGATGATCTGAAAGGGCTTTTCCAGCCCAAACAATTCCATGATTCCCTGATTCTCTAACCTGGAAGAAGACCATCTCTGATCTTTCTACCCACCTTCCTGACACCTCTAAGGAATAGCAGGCTACCCTCAGGTATAATTGGCTTCTGCCACTCCTGCAGAACCTGTTCATGTGCCCAAGCCCTCAGCATGTGCCTTGGCTATGGAAGGTGCTGCTGTGCAGTGAGATTAACTGAGCTGCTGTGTAGTAGATCCTGCCTGACTGCTGAGGGCTTTGGCTGTCCAGCAGGTCAAGCCCATCTGCTGAGGGCTTGGGCTGTCCAGTAGATCCTGTCTGACTGCTGAGGGCTTGGGCTGTCCAGTAGATCCTGTCTGACTGCTGGGGGCTTGGGCTGTCCAGCAGGTCAAGCCCAGCTGCTGAGGGCTTGGGCTGTCCAGCAGGTCAAGCCCAGCTGCTGAAGGCTTATGTTACACTTTTTTTTCCAGCATTACTCAACTGAAATGGGAGCACTGGGGGTTGGCCTCATCCCTTTAAAAGCTGGCCATGAAACTAGTCACCTTTTCCTTCTTTCCTTTCCTTTAAAGTCATCCTTCTGCCTAGCTGGAACTTCTCCCCACCCCAAGCCTGTGACTCACCTCTTGCAGGTCCATCCGTGTCCCCATCTCTCAGCCACTTACAAGCTGAGAAACTTGTGGCATCTGGATTCAATGAAAGGAAAGGCATGGCAAGGAGCTGCACAGCTGAGCACCATGGAGCTGCTTCACCCCTGACATCCCATGGCCTCTCCTAATGTCCAGGGAAAGATTCCATTCCGTCACGCGCTGGAGCCCGTCGGCGTCTGGATGGCTTTGGCCCCGCAGTAGGGTTGGATGGGAGGTGTGAAATAGCTCATGGAATGATAGTGCAGTGGGGAGAGATTTTGGCAGGATGCAGCTGTATCAGGCCAAAAATATTGAAGGAGGGAGAAAAAAAAAAAACCACATGGGGGCAGGGGGGAAAGGCTGTAAACCAACTTTGGTGTTGCTCACCTTTAGGCTTGCTGCCAGCATCGGTGTTCATCCTGCTGCAGCAGCCTGGAGAAGGCTCCTTCAGTCCTCAGATGGAGACAGGGAAAAGGAGTTGTGGTAATTAAAGCTCCATTTTAAAGCTTCAGGATCGTTGTGAGCTGGAAAAGCAAGGACAGTTGGCCACTCTGGCCAGTTTAGATGAGAGAGGAGGAAGAAAACAGGCGGAAAGGCCCAGTCTGGGGGGTTGAATGCTGTGCCTTGGCCGGTTTGGCCTGCCCTGACAGCAGCTCTGTGTGGTGTGGGCCATCACAAGACATTCATTTTGTCATTTCACTCTGTAGCAGGCAACAAACCCAAAGCTTTGGAGCACTGGAAGGGTTGGTTTTTTTTTTGCAAGCACCCAGGCTCAGCTGGGTTTGGCTCAGCATCCAGGCTTAGAGGAAATTCTATCCCACTCTTTCCCATCTGCAAGGATAATTTCAGTGGGGTAAAGAGAATTATTGGGTTTGATGCCTGTTCTGCAAGAGCTTCCCAGATAAGGTTTGGGGGTGAGGGGAATAAAAAGGAGGGAAGGGGGGGGGGTTGGGAGTTGTGTTTGTGACACATTTCTGCTGCAAGTCAGCTTGGGGAAGAGAAGCTTTGTGTGAGGTTCTGGGTAGGGGTGGGGGAATTAAGTCTCTCTTCAGCTTTTCTGAGAGACCTCAACAATAAAATATTAATCCAGTTTATTAGCTGCTAAGAAGAGGTGGGAATAGAGAGAGAGTGGGTCCAAGTGTTTCAGAAGAGAGGAAAGCCAGGGTTTGTTTGAGCTTGTGGAGCAAATGTAAACAGGAATACAAAGTTTTAGGGCTTGGAATGATCTTGGAGAGGGTTGATGAGGATCTGGTCTGGTTTGGGGTTCTTCTTAGAGCCATGTAGATGGAGTTTCCTTTTTTTCCAAGTCAGATGGCATGGTTTTAACTTGAATGCTGAGCTCACTTTCAGGACATGTTAGGGAGGTGGTGGAGTCCCCACCCCTGAGCTGCTCAAGGAGTGTGTAGACATGGCACTTTGGGGCATGGCTTAATGGCCATGGTGGTGGGGGGGGGATGGTTGGGCTTGATGACCTCAGAGGTCTTTTCCAACCTTAATGATTCCATGGCTGCTGTAATCCTAACTGAGGACAGCAGAAGAACAGCCAAGTCTGTTCAAGAAATAGCAATGTGTCAACTCTAGAAACAAGTTCAATGTCAGAGCAGGTATCAGGTGTCCCCACTGCTCTGACTTGCCAAATGAGGCATTCTCTGAACCCCCACATCTGACAACCTGTGCAGTATCTTTGTTGATGGTCTGGATGAGGGGATTGAGTCAGCCATCAGTAAATTTGCAGATGACACCAAGCTGGGAGCAGGAGTTGATCTGTTAGAGGGTGGAAGGGCTCTGCAGAGGGACCTTGCCAGGGTGGACAGATGAGCAGAGTCCAACAGGATGGCATTCAACAAGTCCAAGTGCTGGGGGCTGCACTTCGACCACAACAACCCCAGGCAGTGCTACAGGCTGGGGTCAGAGTGGCTGAGAGCTGCCAAACAGAAAGGGACCTGGGGGTGCTGGTTGACAGCAGCTGAACATTAGCCAGCAGTGTGCCCAGGTGGCCAAGGAGGTCAATGGCATCCTGGCCTGCATCAGGAACAGTGTGGCCAGCAGGAGCAGGGAAGTCATTGTGCCCTGTGCTCAGCACTGGTTAGGCCACACCTTGAGTCCTGTGTCCAGTTCTGGGCTCCTCAGGTTAGGAAAGATGTTGAGATGCTGGAAGGTGTCCAGAGAAGGGCAACGAGGCTGGGGAGGGGTCTGGAGCACAGCCCTGTGAGGAGAGGCTGAGGGAGCTGGGGTTGCTTAGCCTGGAGAAGAGGAGGCTCAGGGGAGACCTTCTTGCTGTCTACAACTCCCTGAAAGGAGGTTGTAGCCAGCTGGGGGTTGGTCTCTTCTTCCAGGCAAGCAGCACCAGAACAAGAGGACACAGTCTCAAGCTGTGCCAGGGGAGGTTTCGGCTGGAGGTGAGGAGAAAGTTCTTCCCAGAGAGAGTTGTTAGCTGCTGGAATGTGCTGCCCAGGGAGGTGGTGGAGTCCCCATCCCTGGAGGTGTTCAAGAGGGGATTGGACTTGGTGCCATGGTTTAGTCCTGAGGTGTTGGGTGCCAGGTTGGACTTGATGATCTTTGAGGTCTCTTCCCACCTTATTGCTTCTATGATTCTATGTTCAGTTACTGCTCTTGAAGGGTTGCTGTTCCTACAGTAGAGGCAGACAGAAGTCCCTTTCCATGATAAAAGGAGGGATGGATCAATCTGCAAATGCTTGAGATTGGAGGCAGGCTTGTAGGGAGCAGGAATCGTGTTGGGAGTTGGAGGCTCTCCAGCGTGCAGACAGCAGGCCACCTGTGTTTCTGCCAGGGAGGAAAATGTCTCTAAAGAATGTTGGAGGCTGGGGTTTGTGTAGGAAACAGACAAGGAGAGAATCCAGGCAGGGGGGTGTGAGGGATCTGGCCAGGCTGGCTGGATGGGCTGAGGCCGATGGGCTGAGGTGCAACGAAGCCAAGTGCTGGGTCCTGCGCTGGGGTCACAACAGCTCCATGAATGTTCCGGCCTTGGGGCAGGGTGGCTGGAGACTGCCTGGAGGAAAAGGGCCTGGGGGTGTTGGTTGACAGCAGCTGAATGTGAGCCAGGCTCTGCCCAGGTGGCCAAGAAGGATAACAGCATCCTGCCTTGGATGAGGAGTGGTGTGAGCAGGAGGACTAAGGCAGGGATAACCCCCCTGTACTAGGCAGTAGTGAGGCCAGACCTCAAATCCTGGGTTCAGTTTTTCAGGCCCTTACTCCAAGAAGGACATTGAGGGGCTGGAGCAGCTCCAGAGAAGGGCAACAAAGCTGAGGAAGGGGCTGGAGAACAGGGCTGGGCAGGAGCAGCTGAGGGTCCTAGAGGTGTTTAGTCTGGAGGAAAGGAAGCTGTAGTGAGGTGGAGGTTGGTTTCTTCTCCCAAGGAACAAGTGATAGGATGAGAGAAAACAGCCTCAAGTTGCCCCACAGGGGGTTAGATTGGGTGTTGGGAAAAATTCCTTCCCCAAAAGGCTTAGGAGGTCCTGCAACAGGTACAGTTTCTTCCTCAAAAGGGTTGTCAAGCCCTAAAACAGGCTGCCCAGGGCAGTGGTGGAGTCCCCACCCCTGGGGGGGTTTCAAGCTGTATGGATGTGGTGCTGAGGGCCACGGTTTAGTGGAGACCTGGCAGTGCTGAGTTAATGTTTTGGTTGTAAAAGACTTCCAGGACCATTGAGCCCAACTATTGGCCTAACACCACCATGGCCACAGGTTTCTTGAACACCTGCAGGGATGGGGACTCCACCACCTCCCTGGGGCAGCCTGTGCCAGTGCCTGGCCAGCAGTTGTGGTGCAGGATGCACAGTGCTTTGCCCTGTTCTGGTGTCTGCTCTGTGTTGGCTTTGATTGATAGAATCAGGTCTCTGGTGTGCTAGATGGAGGCATGTATGCAAATGTATGCCACTTGCATCTCCCAGCTCTGCCATGCAGGAGATTCAAGCTTAGTATCTTATGATAGAATCATTAAGGTTGGAAAAGTTTGTATTGTATTGTATTGTATTGTATTTGTATTGTATTGAGGTGGGTTGGATTGGTTGATGGGTTGGATGTGATGATCTTGAAGGTCTCTTCCAACCGGTGTATTGATTGTATTGTATTGAGGTGGGTTGGGTTGGTTGATGGGTTGGATGATCTTGAAGGTCTCTTCCAACCTGGTGTATTGTATTGTATTGTATTGTATTGTATTGTATTGAGGTGGGTTGGATTGGTTGATGGGCTGGACACCATGATCTTGAAGGTCTCTTCCAACCTGGTGTATTGTATTGTATAAAAGACCTCTAAGATCATCAAGTCCAACCAGCAACACACCACCACCATGGCCTCTAAACCATGTCCCACAGTGCCATGTCCACAGGTTTCTTGAACACCTCCAGGGCTGGGGACTCCACCACCTACCTCCCTGGGCAGCCTGTTCCAATGCCTGACCACTCCTGCAGGGTAGAAACTGTTGGTAGTGTCCAGCCTGAACCTCTCCTGGTGCAGCTTGAGGCCATTTCCTCTTGACCTGTGGTTAGTTACCTGGGGAAGAGACCGACCCCCCTGATCTTCTCTCTGAAGAGCAGCATTTGCCAGGCTCTGAAGGCAGCCCCCAGCCAGCATTCCCTGGCTTGGGAGCATGGTTGCAGTAATGAGTGCTTCCAAGGGCAGCAGTGAGAGAATGCCAGGAAAAAACTGGGCTCCCAGGAGGAAGAACAGGCAGGACTCCCTATCCTGGGTGGTTTGTGGGGAGAAGAGAGTGGAATATGTTGTCACAGAAGCAGATGTCTTACTCAGACTGCTAATGTCTAAAGTATGGCTTGCTGGTCCTGTCTGCTCTGATAGCCCAGACTCAAAACCACTAATTGCTTGCAGGAGGAGCTTTGAGTCTAACATTTGTATGATTGGGTTTTGTCTTAAAGGCTGCCTCTTTCATGTAGGGATAGCTTGCAGCTTGGGTGAGGGAAGCTTAAAACACCTACAGAACATTGACTTGAGTGCCACCAACTGCCTTCCTGTGAAGAGCTCCAGGTCTTCCAACAGATGTCTCAGGCCCAAGTTTTAGCACACAATTAGATCCTTGTGTGTTGTGGAGGGGAGGAAAAAAGAGAAAACAAAATCTGGCCTGCTCTGTGTTGGTGGAATCTCTCTGTGGAGCATCCAAGCTGGACCCTGCCCACCTCAAAATCCACTTTTGGGGTGTCTATTACTGTGCTTCTCCTTCCTTAGCACTGACTTTTCTGCCTTTGTTGGTTAAAGGTTTGGCTGCACAAAAGCTGTGTCCTCTATTAAACAACAAAGTCAGGTGAAGGCTCTGCAGCCTGGCTGCAGTCTCCTGCCCCCACCAAGGCCTTCAGAGGTCTGTGTGTCCATGTAGCTGCTAGATGCCATGGCCACATGTTTCTTCAACACCTGAGGGGTGGTGACTCCACCACCTCCCTGGGCAGCCTGTTCCAATGCCTGACCACTCTTGCAGGAAAGAAATTGTTCCTAATCTCCAAGCTAAGCCTCCCTAGGTGCATTTTGGGGCTGCTCTCATCCTATCACTTAGAATCATAGAATCAACAAGGCTGGAAAAGACCTCAAAGATCATCAAGTCCAACCTGTCACCCAACACCTTCTGACTACTAAACCATGGCACTAAGGGCCACATCCAATCCCCTCTTGAACACCTCCAGGGATGGGGACTCCACCACCTCCCTGGGCAGCACATTCCATTGGCTAACAACTCTCTCTGGGAAGAACTTTCTCCTCACCTCCAGCCTAAACCTCCCCTGGCACAGCTTGAGACTGTGTCCTCTTGTTCTGGTGCTGGGTGCCTGGGAGAGGAGACCAACCCCCACCTGGCTACAGCCTCCCTTCAGGGAGTTGTAGACAGCAATGAGGTCTCCCCTGAGCCTCCTCTTCTCCAGGCTAAGCAATCCCAGCTCCCTCAGCCTCTCCTCACAGGGCTTGTGCTTGAGGCCTCTCCCCAGCCTCCTTGCCCTTCTCTGGACATGTTCAGGAGTCTCAATATCCCAACTTGGTACTAGGGAGAAGAGACCAACATCTCCCTCACTTATAAGCTCCTTACAGAGAACTGAAGTGAGAGAAGAGACCTCTCTGGGCAGCCTTTTCCAGTGCTCAACCATGAGCAAGAGGAAAAATCACTTCTGAGGCTGAAATAGCCTCTCCCAGGGCCATGCTGCCATGAAAGGGTATTTTTAAGCAGCAGAATCTTTTACAATTACATGGTGGCTTGTTCCTGTCATGTCCTTTGGGCATCTTGCCTTCAGAAAGCAAGCTCTGAGTTCAATCAATCCTCTGGTGCCCAAATTGTGTTGTACTGAAGCAGGAGTGCAGATCACTGTTGAAAGCTGAGAGGACAGGGTAGCAATTGTGGTTTCTTGCTCTTAGTGATGCCTCTTGGCAGAGCTGCTCCTTGTCATGTGGTGCTTTGTAGACAAGGCTGGGCCCAGCCACTAATTGGGGAGCACAGTTGGCTTGCTTCTGTAGAGCCATTGGATCCTGCCCCATAACTAAGCAAGTCTGGAGGCATTGCAGAGGGCAGCTTTGCAATTTGACTTGTTTTACAGCTTCTTCAAGAGCTGGCCTTGGGCCAAAGCCAAAAGGGGAGGAGGATTGTGGTGGCTGTTCCTGTTTTTCTTAGCTGCCTTGATGTTTGTTCCTGATAGAGAAGTTTAACATAAATCCCTTTTTAATAGCAGCTTGGGGAAGTTGGCAGCCCTTTGGCACAGAGTCCAGAGTTAGCCTCATAGGATTGCTTCAGTGGGATAAGGCCTCCAAGATCATCAAGTCCAACCAGCACCCAGCTTCACCAAGCCTGGTGTCAAACCAGCACCACATCTCTGCATCCTCTAAACACCTCCAGGGATGGAGATTCAACCAGCTCCACGGGGAGCTGCTCTGTGGGCTGCAAAGTTACTTTGATCAAGGAGCAATGGTAGGTGTTAGGTGGCTGAGCAGCCACCAGGAGAATGGCAAAGTGTGAGTTGTGATGCTTCAGACCTGAACCACTTGCATGGAAATAAAGCTCATAGAGCTTGGAAGAGCATCTGCACTTCCAGACAGCAGATTGATTGGACCTGAAATGTAGGACAAGGAGATTAGTAAAGGATAGTGGGGGGGAAAAAAGGAGGCACAGAAGGTGAGGTTGGAGAGCAACCTGCTCCAGTTAAAGATGTCCCAGCAGGGTTTTAGTGATTTCCATGCTTTGAAGCTCCTGTTCTTTTGTGAATCCCAGAATCCCACCATGGTGGGGGTTGCAAGGGACCCCTGCAGATCATCCAGTCCAAATCCCCTGCTGAGTTGTTGTGATCCAAGTGCAGGACCCAGCACTTGGCCGTGTTCAACCTCATCCCATTGGCCTTGGCCCGTTGATCCACTCTTCTGAGTGCCAGAGACACCTCTGGGAGGTCATGGCTGCTGTCAGTGCAGCACCCACAAGGCCACATACACCTGTTTGAATAGAGCAGAACCTTCCAACCCCTGACATCCTGTGGTCAGCAAGTCCAACCTGTCACCCAACACCTCAGGACTAACTAAACCATAGCACCAAGTGCCTCACCCAGACTTTCCTAAACACCTCCAGGGATGGAGACTCCACCACCTCCCTGGGCAGCACATCCCAATGGCCAATCTCTCTTTCTGGGAAGAACTTCTTCCTAACATCCAGCCTAAATTTCCCCTGGCATAGCTTGAGACTGTGTCCTCTTGTTCTGGTGCTGCTTGCCTGGGAGAAGAGACCAACCCCCTCCTGGCTACAACCTCCCTTCAGGGAGTTGTAGAGAGCAAGAAAGTCTCCCCTGAGCCTCCTCTTCCCCAGGCTAAGCAACCCCAGCTCCCTCAGCCTCTCCTCACAGGGCTGTGGTCCAGACCCCTCCCCAGCTTTGTTGCCCTTCTCTGGACACCTTCCAGCAACTCAACATCTTTCCTAACCTGAGGGGCCCAGAAGGACACAGGACTCCAGGTGTGGCCTAAGCAGTGCTGAGCACAGGGGCAGAATGACCTCCCTGCTCCTGCTGGCCACACTGTTCCAGCATCTAGCATGACTCTGCTGGCACTCAGATCTGCTCCTGGGGCCACCTTGTGTTCCATGTGTGGGTTTAGTGTTCCTGTCTCTAACTGGAATCAGGGAGTGGAAGGAAGTGTAATTTTCGGTGGGGAACAGCTGCAGTGGCTGCCATTAAATCCTCATTTTCCCTGCAGATTGCAATTAATTGATAATAAACTGCTAATTAACGTTGAAAGAGATTAATTTCTGCTGTGGAGTAAGGTTATTAAGGATTCACCACAAAAAATACCCTGAACTTTCTTCTCTGCCTTCTGCCTTGCAATCCATCTGCCCAGATGTTCCCTTCAGCTTCTCATAGCTGAGCCTTTGCCTCCCTGTTCAAAAAGGGATTGGATGTGGCACTTGGTGCCATGGTTTAGTTAGTCAGGAGGTGTTGGGTGACAGCTTGGACTTGATGATCTCTGAGGTCTTTCCCAACCTTATTGATTCTGTGATTCTGTGAGATGGGGATTGGTCTCTCCTCCCCATGGCCTGAAATTGTGCCGGGGGTGGTTTAGGCTGGAGGAGCAGGGAAGTCATTGTGCCCCTGTGCTCAGCACTGCTGAGGCCACACCTTGAGTCCTGTGTCCAGTTCTGGGCTCCTCAGTTTAGGAAGGACATTGAGAGACTTGAAGGTGTCCAGAGAAGGGCAATGAAGGCTGGGGAGGGGTCTGGAGCACAGCCCTGTGAGGAGAGGCTGAGGGAGCTGGGGTTGCTTAGCCTGGAGAAGAGGAGGCTCAGGGGAGACCTTCTTGCTGTCTACAACTCCCTGAAGGGAGGTTGTAGGCAGGTGGGGGTTGGTCTCTTCTCCCAGGCAAGCAGCACCAGAACAAGAGGACACAGTCTCAAGCTGTGCCAGGGGAAGTTTAGGCTGGAGGTGAGGAGAAAGTTCTTCCCAGAGAGAGTTGTTAGCTGCTGGAATGTGCTGCCCAGGGAGGTGGTGGAGTCCCCATCCCTGGAGGTGTTCAAGAGGGGATTGGATGTGGCACTTGGTGCCATGGTTTAATTAGTCATGAGGTGTTGGGTGACAGGTTGGACTTGCTGATCTCTGAGGTCTTTTCCACCCTTATTGATTCTGTGATGATTCTATGATTAGGAAGAGTTTCTTCACTGCACGAGTGGCCAGGTGTTGGAACAGGCTGCCCAGGGAGGTGGTGGAGTCCTCTTCCCTGGAGGTGTTCAAGAAATATGAACTTGGGACAGGGTTTAGAGGCCATGGTGGTGTTGGGTTGGGTGGGTGATGGTTGGATTCAGATGATCTTAGAGGCCTCTTGATGATCTTAGAGGCCTCTTGATGAGCATAGAGGCCTCTTGCAACCCAAAGGATTCTGTGATTCTCTGATTCATTCAGAACTGAAGCAGGATCCATTTTGGTTGCAGGAGCAGCTTTATGTTGCCTTAGTGCAAGCTCCTTTCAATTTTTTAGAGATTTCTAATTTCCCTAAGTTCCACTAACACCCCAGAAGCCCTGACATCACCCAGGACATTCTGGCCAACAAACTTAAGCTTAGCTGAAGCCACCACCTACAAACACTTCCTGGCTCAACTCAGAGGGATGGATTCCATCAGCCTCATGCTCTTGTTTTGACTAAATTTCGAAGCCATTTTCCAGTGTGGCTTGAAAGAGAAGAAGGGCAGAAGGGTCATGTTGGAATAACCTCCAGAACCCAAGGCCCAGACAGCTGGAGAAGTCACCCCCATGGCAGAGTTCCCTCCACTGGTGGATGCTGCCCATTCCCCAGCTAGTTAATCTGTGGTGTTTTCTTACAGGGGGGTCAAACTGCAGTGACTTTTGCCATAGATTTTCATCTCATTTGCTGGTCTCCCTCTCCATGTGGGCTGGGGAAGGTTCAGGGGAGCATCCATGTGAATTCTCTCAGGAAACAAGCATTTGAACCAGAGAAGAAAGGTCTATCCCTGCCTCTAAACTAAATAAATCTTAGGTGCTGGAGAGCAGAGCTGGTCAGAGCGTGGGAGAGGAAAGCTCTGCCTGCTGGAACTCAGCCAGGGGCAGTGATGGACACAAAGGGATCCTCCCCTGCACAGATGTTGGCAGGTTGAGCTTTTCTGGCAGCCAGGCACTAGTGGTGTCCCCCAGGGATCAGTGCTGGGCCCCATGCTCTTTAATATCTTTATTGATGATTGGATTGAGTCCATCAGCTGTAAGTCTGCAGACAACACCAAGCTGGGGGCAGGAGTTGATCTGTTAGAGGGTAGGAGAGCTCTCCAGAGGGACCTTGCCCGGCTGGACAGATGGGCAGAGGCCAAGGGCAGGAGATTGAACACATCCAAGTGCTAGGTGCTGCACATTGGCCACAGCAACCCCAGGCAGTGCTGCAGGCTGGGGGCAGAGTGGCTGAGAGCAGCCAGGCAGAGAGGGACCTGGGGGTGCTGGCTGACAGCAGCTGAACATGAGCCAGCAGTGTGCCCAGGGGCCAAGAAGGCCAATGGCATCCTGGCCTGCATCAGGAACAGTGTGGCCAGAGGAGCAGGGAAGTCATTGTGCCCTGTGCTCAGCACTGGTTAGGCCACACCTTGAGTGCTGTGTCCAGTTCTGGGCCCCTCAGTTTAGGAAAGATGTTGAGCTGCTGGAAGGTGTCCAGAGAAGGGCAACAAAGCTGGGGAGGGGTCTGGAGCACAGCCCTGTGAGGAGAGGCTGAGGGAGCTGGGGTTGCTTAGCCTGGAGAAGAGGAGGCTCAGGGGAGACCTTTTTGCTCTCTCCAACTCCCTGAAGGGAGGTTGTAGCCAGGTGGGGGTTGGTCTCTTCTGCCAGGCAGCAGCACCAGAACAAGAGGACACAGTCTCAAGCTGTGCCAGGGGAAGTTCAGGCTGGATGTTAGAAAGAAGTTCTTCCCAGAAGAGGAATTGGCCATTGGAATGTGCTGCCCAGGGAGGTGGTGGAGTCACCATCCCTGGAGGTGTTTAGGAAGAGCCTGGATGGGGTGCTTGGTGCCATGGTTTAGTTGATTAGATGGTGTTGGGTGATAGTTGGACTTGATGATCTCTGAGGTCTCTTCCCACCTGGTCTATTCTGTCCTGTCCTGTCCTATCCATTTGCAGTAAATGTTGGCCTGCTTGGGCTGTAAGTGGATCATTTCAAACACCTTGACCACAGGTGAACTTCTTTAGTGTAGCTGGATGCTTCTGAGTAAGCTGTTGATTGGAGAAGGATTGCTTCTTGCCAGAAAACTGGAGACAGTTGAATCCACATGAAAATATCCCTGGATGGAATTGGCCTTCAGCTAATGGGAGCCCCTCTTGGAGCTAAGGGGTTTGGACTGGTCAGGGGAAGGCTTTCTTGGAGCCAAGATGGATTTTTGTTACTATGGGAATGAAGATGCAGAGAATGGTTTAAAACCAGGACTAGGGGGAATGGAATGAAGATGGAGTTGAGGAGATTCAGGCTGGATGTGAGGAGGAAGTTCTTCACTGTGAGGGTGGTGAAGCCCTGGAATGGGTTGTCCAGGGAGGTGGTTGAGGCCCTGTCCCTGGAGGTGTTTAAGCCCAGGCTGGATGAGGCTGTGGCCAGCCTGCTCTAGTGTGGGGTGTCCCTGCCCATGGCAGGGGGTTGGAACTGGCTGATCCTTGTGGTCCCTTCCAACCCTAACTGAAACTATGAAACTATAAACTATGAAACCATAGAAATGCCCTCCTTGGAAATGTGATTTTCCCCAGCCCAACATTTCCTTAGGCCACTTGATCAGCTACTGCTTGTGGAGCTGGTGCTTGGAGTCCTTTCCTCTGAAGCTCCTCTCCTGGGATGTGAAGCTTGGGTGACTTTGTAGGATGGGTGATCCTGGTGTACTAAGGGGAGGCTCAAATCTCTGTGTTGGTAGGAATGAAATCATCAGCTCAGAAAGCTCCAATCATTTTGGGTTTAGCATCAGGTTTCTTCCTGCCTTGATAAAAATAACACCAGGAGCTCTCTGCAGCCTGCTGAAATCTCACCAGGCTTTCATCACACCTTTAAGCCTACACAGCAAGCAGGAGGAGAGGAGAAGAGGGCAAACTGGAGCATGGAAGGAGCCCAGGTTTCCCATTTTGTGAGGAATTCCATCATTCTCATGATGCCTTTCATTGTGAACCTTGCTGGCAGATGAAGATCCCCAAAGCCCACTTTGGGTTTTTTTTAAGTCATTGCTCAGTTTTCCCTTTTAAAGATCCTGAAGCTGTTTCATGGCCTCACTGAAATATTCGTGTGAGGCTTGATTTATGAAGTCTGTCCTACCCAGGGTTGGGACTGAAGGGCTGAATCCTTGAGAGGATCCCCTGCAGGATACTGGGAATGGTTCCCATTTTAGGGGGCTGGGATAACTTTCTGCTGGATGGAAGTCTTGGTTATGATGATGATGATCAGAGAGGTGAAGCACCTCCCCTGTGGGGACAGGCTGAGAGAGTTGGGGCTGTTCAGCCTGGAGAAGAGAAGGCTCCAGGGAGACCTTAAAGCAGCCTTCCAGTGCCTGAAGGGGGCTACAGGAGGGCTGAGGAGGGACTTTTGATAAAGGCTTGATAAAGGATGAGAGGGGATGGATTGAAGCTTGAGGAGAGGAGATTTAGACTGGAGATGTGGAAGAAATTGTTTCCAGCGAGGGTGGGGAGACGCTGGAACAGGTTGCCCAGGGAGATTGTGGATGTTCCCTTCCTGGAGGTGTTCAAGGCCAGATTGGATGAAGCTTTGAGCAACCTAGTGGAAGGTGTCCCTGTCCATGGCAGGGGGGTTGGAACTGGATGATCCTTGTGGTCCCCTTCCAACCCAAACCATTCTGTGAATCTATGAATCGTTGCTCCCAAGCCTGTGTTCTGTACTTGCAGCCCTGAGGAGTGTGGCTGTAGAGCGAGTAGGTTCCATTCCCACTGGGATCCTGCAGTCCTTGGCACAAGAGCCTGAGACCCAGGGCTGTGTTGGCAGATGTTGGCCTGACTTCCCTGGGAATGGTGATAGTGGTTCTGGCCTCCAGACGTGGGCACCACCCCTCTTATGGAGGCTGTTTCTGCTTCCGCAGGGCTAGCTCGGCTGGTTGCTTAGCAGCTGCTGAGCTGCTGCAGCCTGAAGGTGCAGGAGGTTCTGGGTTACCTTTCTGCACCGAGCTCCCACTGTGCCAGCTCGGGGGCTTGCTCCACGAGTTGTCCAGCAGCTCAGGAAGAACCTCCCAGAGAGATGGTGGGGCAGGAAACCCCTCTGCTGTGGTGAGGTAAGCCACCCCTGCTCCTTAATCAGCCTCCTCGAGCTATTAGCAGCCTCGTTAGCGTCATGGTGTAGGATGGGTTGCAGCAGCAGCAGCAGCAGCGAGGAGAGCCTTGGCTGACTGTCCATGGCTGACTGTCCATGGCTGACTGTCCATGGCTGACTGTCCTTGGCTGACTGTCCTTGGCTGACTGTCCATGGCTGACTGTCCATGGCTGGTCCTGCACATCCTGTCTCTTGCAGCAGTGGTTTGCTGACCCCCAGCGATTGCTAGCTTGGCAATTTAACCCTTGCTGTCTTAACTCATCCCCAAAGGAGCCTGAGAATGAAAATGTGATGGAATTAGTGACAGCCTGGGATCATCTTGACAAGCAGGTTTGTGTGGGCAGGGTATGAGGTGGGCTGGAGATGTCCTGCCCAGAAGCAGGGACGGGGTTGCAGCCGTTGCTTTTTCTGTCGTTTCTTTCGCTGGTGACTAAACCTCCCTGGGCTGGAGGTCGTGCTGGCAGCTTCCTGACAGCCAGAACCACAGAGCTGCAGCAGGTGGAGAAATAGGACAGGCTGTCACCCTTCATGAAGATCATTCCACTTGCACTCCTTGGTTGGGGGTTTTGCCCTTTAAATGGGGAGTTTAAATGACAGAAGTCGTGGAGATGACAAAGTGCTTCTGTCCTGTGTGGAGCCTTCCTTGTGGACTTGTGATGCCTCGTGGTCTGAACACAGGGGTATGGACACATGGGCTGGAGTTGTCTGAAATGAGTGTGACAAGAAGGGTCTAGCTTGGTGCATTCTGGGGTTTGCATCCACAGTTGCCTTGCAGGGTCTGGAATGGTGCTTGTTACAAATGAGTCTAGCAGGATTGGGACTGGGATGTCCCAGGGGGTCTGCAGAGGGATCTAGCCAGGGCTGGCAGGCTGGGCCAAGGTCAGTTGTATGAGGTTCAACAGGGGCAAGTGCTGGGTCCTGCAGTTGGGGCACAACACCCCCAGGAATGCTTCAGGCTTGAGGCAGAGTGCCTGAAAACTGCCTGGTGGAGGAGGACCTGTGGGGGTTTGGTTGACAGCCAGCTGAAAATGAGCCAGCATGAGGCCACCAGCACCCTGGCTTGGATCAGCAATGCTGTGGGCAGCAGGATTAAGGAGGTGCTTGTCCCTCTGTATTGGGCAGTGCTGGGGCTGCACCATGGGTTCAGCTGTGGGACCCTCACACCACGAAGGACATTGAGGGGCTGGAGCACGTCCAGAGAAGGGCAACAAAGCTGGGGAAGGGTCTGGAGAAGAGGGCTGGGGAGGAGCAGCTGAGGGAACTGGGGTGGTTCATCCTGGAGAAGAGGAGGCTATAGTGAAGTGGGGTCAGCCTCTTTTCCTCGGGAACAACTATAGGATGGGAGGAAATGGCCTCAAGTTGCACCAGGGAGCTTTAGGTTGGGTGTGAGCAAGAATTCCTTCCCCAGAAGAGTTGTCAAGCATGGCCCAGGCTGCCCAGGGCAGTGATGGAGTCCCCATCCCTGGAGGGGTTTCAAAGCTGTGTAGATGTGGTGCTGAGGGCCACAGTCTAGTGGTGCTTTGGGCTACCAGGTGGCCTCAATGATCTGAAAGGTCTCTTCCAACGCCCCTGTGATTCATTCTAAAACCACTTTGCACTTGAACTGGGAGGTGGGGAAGCGCTGTGGGGAGTGTGGGGGTGGTCTGAGGCAAGTGCCCACATCTCTCCACCAGGAGCAGCCTCATTTGAGGGGCTGGGAGGATTAATGACTCTTCATGGAGTGCTTTGACCTGGAAACTGCTGCATTATTACAGCATCTTGTCACGGATCAGAATAGACCATGGAAGAGTTTAGAAGCACCATCAGATATGAAAAGCTTCACAAAGCAAATCACACTGAGCTGCCACGGCCCCTTCCTTGTCCCCTGCAGCAGGATGTGTCTTGTCAATGCATTAATTGGGGGGAATTAAATCTTCAAGGAGTAAAAGCTTCAGCTGGTGTTACTCATCACAGGTTGGTGGTTTGGTGTGTTGGTTTTTTTTTTCCCCCCCTCTTCAGCTGAAGATTTGCCTGGGGCACCTGCCAGAAATTTTGCAGGCTTCAGTTCTACCTTCAGATCTCTGATTGTATCTTTTCCTGTCTCTGTTGAATCTAATTTCATGCTGTTTATAAACCCCTTTGTCATTTGCATCTCTGCAAAAGACACCTCCAGTGTGGAGAAGCTGCCAAATCCTTGCAGGACAGGTGGAAGTTCAGAGCTTTGGGTAGGGCACATCCCAATAACTGGTGAAATAATTAGGAACACTGAGAGCTGGCTTGAGCATGAGTTGTCCCCCAGTTAAACCAGGAAAATGCTGCTGAGGCACTTCCATCAGGTTCAAGTGCTTGGAGAAGAGTGGTCATAAAGTCTTTGTGGTAGGGAAAGCCCTTTCAGGTCATCCATCCAACCATTCTCTAACTCTGCCAAGGCTGGTGCTAAGCCATGTCCCTCAGCATAGTTTCATAGTTTCATTGTTTCAGTTAGGGTTGGAAGGGACCACAAGGATCATCTAGTTCCAACCCCCCCTGCCATGGCAGGGAACTCTACCCTAGATCAGGCTGGACAGAGCCTCATCCAGCCTGGGCTTAAAACACCTCCAGGACAGGGCCTCAACCACACCTCCCTGCACAACCATTCCAGGCTTCACCACCCTCACGGTGAAGAACTTCCTCCTCCCTCAGCCTGAATCTCCCCACCTCCAGCTTCATCCCATTCCCCCTAGTCCTGAGAGCCTGAAAAGTTCCTCCCCAGCACCACATCTCTGCCTCTTTCAGACCCCTCCAGGAATGGGGATTCAACCACCTCCCTGGGGAGACTCATCCAGTGTTTTGAGAGCCCTTTTATAGAATCATTAAGGTGGGAAAAGAGCTTTGTGATCACAGAGTCCAACTGTTGACCCAACCCTAGCGTGACCACTAAACCAGCAAGTGAGATTGGCCATTGGAATGTGCTGCCCAGGGAGGTGGTGGAGTCCCCACCCCTGGAGGTGTTCAAGAGGGGATTGGATGTGGCACTTGGAGCCATGGTTTAGTAGTCCTGAGGTGTTGGGTGCCAGGTTGGACTTGCTGATCTCTGAGGTCCTTTCCACCCTTACTGATGCTCTGAAGAAGTCTCTTCTAACAGCAATCACCAGAGCTCTCAGCCCTTTCCATGCACATTTTTGTTTTCCTCATCTAACCCAAACTGGTGAGCAGCTCTTGAAAACATGGGTTTGTCTGTTGTGTTTGTGCAGGGGAGGAGCTGGATTGTGAAGAGGAGCTATGAAGATTTCAGAGTCCTTGACAAGCACCTTCACCTCTGCATCTATGACCGGCGCTTCTCCCAGCTCGCCGAGCTGCCCCGCTCCGATGCCCTGAAGGACAGTCCAGAGGTAAAGCAGCAAACCCTGCAGAGATCCAGACAATGGCTTGGGTTGGAAAGGACCTTAAAGATCTTCCAACCCCCTGCCATGGGTAGGGACACCTCCCACTAGCCCACGTTGCTCAAGGCCTCATCCAACCTGGCCTTGAGCACCACACAGGGGACGGGGTCAGACTGTATTCAAGGGTGCCCAGTGACAGGAGAAGGGGTAATGGGCACAAACTGGAACCAGTGAGGTTCCACCTAAACACAGGGAAGAGATTTCTTTCTTTGAAGGTGCTGGAGCACTGGCACACCCTGCCCAGAGAGGCTGTGGATTCTTCTTCTCTGGAGACTTTCAGAACCCACCTGGGCATTGTGATCCTGGGCAAGCTGCTGTAGGTGTCCCTGCTTTTGCTATTTCTCTGTGGTTTGCCTGTGCCAAAGGGTAGTTTTTGGTCTCTCCACATCTGAAGAAGCCTTGCTGTGGAGTATTAACAAGAAACCTGTCTGTCTGTCTGCTGTCTCTGTTCCAGCTTGTCACCCAGATGCTGATGGCTTACCTGTCACGGCTCTCGGCCATTGCAGGCAACAAGATCAACTGTGGGCCTGCTCTCACATGGATGGAGGTATGGTATGAAGCTCAGGTTATTCTTTATTTGCTGACCTGAGCAGCAGATTAAGCCACAGATATACTCTCTTGCCATTCCAGAAGGATTTATAATCCAGGGGCTGTTCAGCCTGGACAAGAGCAGAGTGAGAAGGGATCTTCTTAATGCTCAGCAGGAGCTAAAGGCCCCTTGGAGGACAGGAGGCTGGGGCCAGACTCTTTTCAGTGATGCCCAGTGACAAAACAAGGGGCACTGGGCACAATCTGGAACCCAGGAGGTTCTACCTGAGCAGAAGATAAAAATTCTTTGCAGTGAGGGTGCTGGAGCCCTGGAGCAGGCTGCCCAGAGAATTGTGGAGTCTCGTGCTCTGGAGTTTCCAAACCCATCTGGGCATTGTGATCCTGGGCAAGCTGCTGTGAGTGACCCTGCTTTAGCAGTGGGGTTGAGCTAGCTGATCCCCAGAGGTCCTTTCCAAGTCCCATTCTGGGATTCTGTGTTGCCTGCCCACTTTTGTTCCTTGCCATTAGCTCCTGAACCAACCACCATCACCTGCCACTGTTGGTTGCAGTGCTGAGCAGAGCTCAGTCTGTGCTTGCAGCAGCATCCTGGCCTGCATCAGGAGTAGTGTGGCCAGCAGGAGCAGGGAAGTCATTGTGCCTCTGTACTCAGCACCTTGAGTCCTGTGTCCAGTTCTGGGCTCCTCAATTTAAGAAGGACATTGAGACTCTTGAGCATGTCCAGAGAAGGGCAAGAAAGCTGGGGAGGGGTCTGGAGCACAGCCCTGGGAGGAGAGGCTGAGGGAGCTGGGGTTGCTTAGCCTGGAGAGGAGGAGGCTCAGGGGAGACCTTTCTTGCTCTCTCCAACTCCCTGAAGGAGGTTTGTAGCCAGGAGGGGGTTGGTCTCTTCTCCCGGCAGGCAAGCACCAGAACAAGAGGACACAGTCTCAAGCTGCACCAGGGAATTTAGGCTGGAGATGAGGGAAAGTTCTTCCCAGAAGAGGAATTGGCCATTGGGATGTCTGCCCAGGGAGTGGTGGAGTCCCCATCCCTGGAGGTGTTCAAGAGGGGATGGGATGTGGCCCTTGTGCCATGGTTTAGCATCCTGAGGTGTTGGGTGCCAGGTTGGACTTGCTGATCTCTGAGGTCTTTTCCAACCTTATTGATTCTATGATTCTAAGAGCACTGTCTCCACGTTGTGCATCAGAGCTGCAGCTTTGGTTTCTCTGTTCATGGCCTTCTCCCACCTCAAACAGCAACCCTCACTGGGGAAGGGGAGCAGGGAAGACTGGAGCTGGGTGTTTAAGGGCAGGTTTGTGTCGGCAGCGCCGGTCCTGATTAGTCTGCTGGAGATATTTCCACTGCCTGCTGCTGCATGCCAGGAATAGAAACAACTATTATTAGGCTGTTGCAATTCATTTTTAAGTGGTGGTGATAAGGATTGAGTGTGATTTCCTGCTGTTTCCCCTGCTGATATCCTCCTCACCCTGAAATCCTTTGGGATGTGAAAAAAATCCTGGAAACCTCAGCTCTTGGAAGCCTCAGAGAGGAAGGAAGTTGTAGGGGGGGGGAATGAACACTAGAACTTACAGCAAGAGAGTGGATCAGGAGGTTAGAGCAAAGCTGTGGCAGATGCAACACAATGGCATTTGTGGTGGAGAATTTGTTAACAGGGGCACCAAAGTCTTGGGATTTTGGAAGGGGGCTGGTGGCTGCAGCAAGGAGAAGGAGCAATGTTTGCTGGCATGCACTGGCATGCTGTACCTGGAAGGGGTCTGCCAGAATGCTGGGGAGGGACTTTTCACAGAGGCTTGTAGTGATAGGATGAGAGGGAATGGTTTGAAACTGGAAGAGAAGAGGTTTAGACTGGAGTTTGGGGAGAAATTCTTGACAGTGAGGGCTGGTGAGACGCTGGAACAGGTTGCCCAGGGAGGTTGTGGATGGTCCCCTCCTTCAGCAACCTGGCCTAGTGGGAGGTGTCCCTGCCCAGGGCAGGGGGGTTGGGACTGGATAAGCTTTAAGGTCCCTTCCAACCCAAGGCATTCTGTGATTAACTGGCAGGTTCTAAAAGAAGGACTAAAGAGGTGGAGGGAATGCTGAAAGTGCCAGACGATTAGAGTTTGACAGCTTTGCTTCCTGCCTTGGGCACTGCAGGGAGGTTTGGAGCGTTGCAGGGGGGGTTTGTAGTCCTCTTTGATGTTGCCATTCGAAGTACTTGAGGACAAACAAGATGATGAAAGGGAGGTGTAAAGCTTCCCTGCCACCTTGCTGTTTGTACACAGAGAAGCACAAGTGCAGGATGTTTTCTCCTGAGCTGGCTGGGGCCGCTCGACCTTCCCAAACACTCTTTAGCAGTTGTTTGCCGGCGCTGCCTGTCTGTGCCGCTCTCCTCGGGGGGCCCTGGGGCTGTGCTGTCTCTGTGAATCAGCTTAAAGGTTCTGCCGTGTATGAGCACCAATAAAATCCCTCCCTGCTTGTCCTCAGCTGCCTCACACTCTGCTCTGCTCTTCATTGCAGATTGATAACAAGGGGAACCACCTGCTGGTCCACGAGGAATCGTCCATTAACGTCCCTGCTATCGCTGCTGCCCACGTTATCAAGAGATACATTGCCCAAGCAGCAGATGAGCTGTCCTTCGAGGTACAGAGAAATGCTTGCATCCCTTGTTGTCCTGTGCAGGAGGGTGTAACCTCTGTGTCTGTGCAGCAGGAGTCACAGTCAGTGGCTTTCAGAAAGTTTTGTGAGGTGAAGCTTAGAAGATGGAGTCGAAGATTGGATTTGCCAGGGGTTGGATGCAGGGAGAAGTCACAGGAGCTGAAGTCATCTTTAAAGCACAGCTTTGCTCATTAAATAGATAGTGCCAAGTACTCTACCTTTGGTCTGCTGGAGGATGTCCCTGCTCACTCCAGGGGGGGTTGGACTAGATGACCTTTGGAGGTCCCTTCCAACCCAACCCATTCTTTGATTAGGTGGTTTTACGAATGGAGCTTTATTCTGCTGTGAGAGGAAACAAGAAGACATGAAGCTGGTGAAAGGGTCTGGAGAACAGGTCTTGGGAGGAGCAGTTGAGGGAATTGTGGGGTTTAGTTTGGAAAAAAGGAGGCTGAAGGGAGACCTCAACCTCACTGAGACCACAACCTCGCTGAAAGCAGGCTGGAGCCAGGTGAGGATTGGTCTCTTCTCTCAAGGAACAAGTGACAGGACGAGAGGAAATGGCTTTAGTTGTCACCAGGGCAGGCTTAGGTTGGACATTGGAAGAAACTTCTTGACTGAAAGGGTTCTCAAAGACTGGAACAGGCTGCTCAGGGAGGTGTTTGAATCCCCATCCCTGGAGGTGTTTCAAAGAGGCAGAGATGTGGTGCTGAGGGCCATGGTTTGGCCCCAGCCTTGGCACAGTTAGAGGATGGTTGGGGCGAATGATCTGGAAGGGCTCTTGCCCCTCACAGTGTGATGTGCCCCAGGCAGGTGCCTCAAGGTTGCTGCTGCTGCAGTTGCTCCCAGGTTGCAGAGGGCTTTTTTCTTGTTGCAGTGCTGAAGGGCACAGATGTTGGAGCTGTGCTTTCCTCCTGGCCACGTTGCAGGCTGTGACTGATGTTGCCCATCTTTTGCAGGTGGGAGACATAGTGTCTGTTATCGATATGCCACCCAAGGAGCTGACCACGTGGTGGAGAGGCAAACATGGATTCCAGGTAGGCACAAGCACCAGATTCCACACTGCACCTTAAAGAAAGAAAGGCAGGAAACTCAGCAGGGTGTTTACCAAAGTGTTCTCCCTGAGCAGGGTTACTCATGGCTTGCTGTGAGAGGACTTCTCCTTTCCCTCTGGATTTGGGCTACAGCAGAGATTCTGAGATTGGTAGAATGGTTTGGGTTGGGAAGGGACCTTAAAGATCATCCAGTTCTAACCCCCTGCCATGGGCAGGGACACCTCCCACCAGCCCAGGTTGCTCAAGGCCTCATCCAGCCTGGCCTTGAACACCTCCAGGGAGGAGTCATCCACAACCACTCTGGGCAACCTGTTCCAGTGTCTCCCCACCCTCACAGTTAAGAATTTCTTCTGATTCTCCCCTCCTCAAGCTTCAATCCATTCCCTCTCATGCTATCACTACAAGTCCTAGGAAAAAGTCCCTTCTGCTGTCAACAACTACCTGAAGGGAGGTTGTAGCCAGGTGGGGGTTGGTCTCTTCACCCAGGCAACCAGCAGCAGAGCAAGAGGACACAGTCTCAAGCTGTGCCAGGGGAGGTTTAGGCTGGATGTTAGAAAGAAGTTCTTCCCATAAAGAGAGATTGGCCATTGGGATGTGCTGCCCAGGGAGGTGGTGGAGTCACCATCACTGGGGGTATTTAGGAAGAGCCTGGATGAGGCACTTGGTGCCATGGTTTAGTTGATCAGATGGTGTTGGGTGATAGGTTGGACTTGATGATCTCGAAGGACTTTTCCAACCTGGTTGATTCTATTCTATTCTATTCTATTCTATTCTAATTCCTATTCTATTCCATTCCTGTTCTATTCCATTCCTATTCTATTCCATTCCCTATCCTATCCTATCCTATCCTATTTGAAGATGTGGTCCTGAAAGAAGTTATCTCCCTGCCTAACTGTGGGAGTGAGGGATAGCCATGACCCTGTGATGGACAGCTGGCCTGATGTTAGTGGAAGCTTGTGCTGCACCTCCTCCAAGGCAACTGACACTGTTACTCAAATCATCCCATTCCTTCCACTGTTTGGAGCTAGATCAGGCAGAACATCAAGGCTTCAGAGGGAAGCCACTTGATAAGACACTGCCCCTGACTTGGCCAAGCCACCCACCTAACCTGTGCTGTCATGCCTGTTCTTCTGCTGTCCTCAGTTAGGATTACAGCAGCCATGGAATCATTAAGGTTGGAAAAGACCTCTGAGGTCATCAAGCCCAACCATCCCCCCACCACCACCATGGCCATTAAGCCATGCCCCAAAGTGCCATGTCTACACATTCCTTGAGCAGCTCAGGGATGGAGACTCCACCACCTCCCTGGGCAGCCTGTTCCAATGCCTGACCAAAGAAATTGTTCCTCATATCTTACCTGAACAGCTCCCCTGGTACAACTTGAGGCCATTTCCTCTCACCCTATAGCGTGCTGCTGGAGAGAAGAGACTTGCCCCCACCTCACTCCAACCTCCTTTCAGAGAGCTGTGGAGATAATGTGGATTTCAGGAGGTCTCAGGATGTGTTTGCACAGGGCAGGAGTTAGTGTGGTGCTGAAGTTGCTGCCTGTCAGCTGAGGGAGGGTGACAGCCCATCTGGATGCTGTGCGCTCCTGCTGACTGCAGGCTACAGCGAGTTAGCTCCAAGGTGGTGCTCAGCAGCTGCATCCCAGCTGTCAGGCAGGAATTTCAGAAGCTGTGCTCACTCAGTTACTGCTGCATAAACATCTCTCCACACACCCATGGATCTGATTTGCAGAGAGGTGCATTCTGCTCTGGGAATTGCCAGTGGGTTTCCCTTCTTTGAAATGTCCTTCTCAAAGCTTTTCATTTCCATGAGGCAGGGTGGTGAGGTGCTGGGATGGGTTGCCCAGAGAGGCTGTGGATGTCCTTGCCCTGGAGGTGTGCAAGGAGAGATTCCAGACCCCCTTGGACATTGGCAAGCTGCTGTGGGTGACCCTGCTCTAGGAAGTGGGGTTGAAGTGATTGATCTCCAGAGGTCTCTATGCTTCTGTGAGTCTTCAACTGCTGTGACTTGTGTCCAGCTGGGCAGATCGTTTCTGCCTGTCTCTTAGGGTCAATGAAGGGTTGCTCTGTGCTGAGCACATCAACAAGAGGCAGGTCAGCAGATGTCAGCAGCAAAGGCACTCTGGGAAGTTGGGAGCACGTTGGGTCTGAGCTGCAGCAGCTTTGGCTTGGCTCTGAAGTCAGTTTGCTGCGTGCCAGGCAGAGCTCTCCTCCAGGAATGAATCACCACTTTTGTTATCCTTCAGATTTCTGTCTTGCCAGTTGCCTGCTGCTTTTCTCTCCCAATACCTGATCTAATGACTTAATCTTCTGCAGAACAAAACAAGCCAGTGGGCTTCTGATCATATTTTTTTTTCCCTCTGGTTGAGGGGAAAATGATTTTTAAGACATTTTTCCTCAAGCTTTTCTCCCCCTTTTCTCTTCCAGTGCCCTCAGTGAGTCACTGCTCTCACTGTGAGAGTGTTACCTACATCACAGCCACCTCCTCACCACCAGCCTTCCAGCCTTCTTTGTTCTGCTCTGCTTTTTTCCTCATGCTTTGTCTTTTCCATCAGGAGCTCTGTTTCAGGCAGCTGAATCATTAGGGACAGGTCCCCTTTTTCTTCCTTTTCTTTGGTGCACAACTGCCTCTTGATGTTTTGAAGAGTTCTGTCTTTAGGATATAGCCACAGTGAGAGCTGTGAGGCCAGGCTGAGAAGGTTGAGGTTGTTCAGCTTGGAGAAGAGGAGGCTCCAGGGAGATCTTCTGGTGGCCTTTCAGGACGTTCTGGGGACAGAATTCTAGCAGGGCCCATTTTGTGACAGGACAAGGGGTGATGGTCTGAGACTAAAAGAGGGAGATTCAGACTGGAGAGAAGGAAGAAATTGTTTAGATGCTGACCCAGGATGCCCAGAGAGGTGGCAGACTCCCCATCCCTGGAAGCCTTTCAGGTCAGGTTGCCTGGGGCTCTGAGCAGCCTGCTCTAGTTGCAGAGGTCCCTGCTGACTGCATAAGAATTGGACTGGGTGACCTTTAAAGGTCCTTTCCAACCATACTTCAGCCCATGTCAAAACCAAAACCCAATCAAGAGGTCTCAAACAGTGCTTTCCTTCCCAAGAGATCCAAGGGCTGGGGCAGCTCTGCTCTGAGGACAGGCTGAGGGAGCTGGGGGTGTTCAGCCTGGAGAAGAGAAGCCTCTGGGGGGACCTTAGAGCTGTCTTCCAATAGCTGGGGGGCTCCTGCAGGAAGGCTGCAGAGGGACTTTTCATGAGGGTGTCTGGAGACAGGACAAGAGGGAATGGTTTGTAGCTGAGGGAGGAGCAGGGTTAGATTGGATCTGAGGAAGAAGTTCTTCAGTACAAGGGTGGTGAGACTCTGGAACAGACTGCTCAGGGAGGTTGTGGTTACCCCCTCCCTGGAGGTGTTCAAGGCCAGGTTGGATGTGGCCTTGAGCCACCAGGTCTAGTTTAGAGGTGTCCCTGCCCATGGTGGGGGAGGTTGGAGTAGATGATCTCCGAGGTCCCTTCCAACCTAGGCCATTCTGTGATTTATGTTGCTGCTACCACCTCCCATGTAGAATTCCCTCCTTGTACACTGACAGTTACTGCTGCTGCTTTGACTTCTTCCCTCCAAGCCTTAGCAGATTCTGGCAGGGAAGTTGAAGAAAAGGATAGAGTAGCTGTTGCAGGAATGCTTGCCTCCAGCAGCAGCCTGAGCTTTTCTCCTTGGGCTGAGGTGTGCAGAGATGTTTTTAACCTTTAGGTGACCTTGTATTTATCTAAATATACACTGCCCTTGCTATTCATTTTCCTACGTTGCCAAATCCTTTAATCCTGGCTCAAGCTCTAACAGTGCCTGGCTACATCTGTTGAGATTAACTCTTGGACTAAACTCCCTTATTTATACAAAATCATGGAAAAAACTGGGAGGAAAGCCAGCATTTTAAAAGGGTGGGAAGGAGGCAGGAGTTATGGGTTCATGACCCTGAGGATGACCTCATGGGCATCTTGCATGAGAAGTTAGAAGAGTAAGTCAGGAAATGTATGGTCTCAGGGCTAGGAGCAGTAGGTGACCATCATAGTATCAGTCAGGGTTGGAAGGGACCACAAGGAGCAGCTAGTTCCAACCCCCCTGCCATGGGCAGGGACACCCCACACTAGAGCAGGCTGGCCAGAGCCTCATCCAGCCTGGGCTCAAACACCTCCAGGGACAGGGCCTCAACCACCTCCCTGGACAACCCATTCCAGGGCTTCACCACTCTCATGGGGAAGAACTTCCTCCTCCCCTCCAGCCTGAATCTCCCCACCTCCAGCTTCATTCCATTCATTCTCAGACCATCTGAGACCTTGGCAGCAGCAGCACAAGGGAAAACTTCCTTTTCCCCAGAAAAATCCATCAGAATTATTGGCTGTGACCGTGGCAAAAATGAGACATGGGGAGCAGGTGTAGTGCTTCATGTGGGAAAAGGGTCTGAGATATGGAGAACCACCTTGGGGCTTCTTTCCCTGAAGGGAGGTTGCAGCCAGCTGGGGGTTGGTCTCTTCTCCCAGGCACCCAGCACCAGAACAAGAGGACACAGTCTCAAGCTGTGTCAGGGGAGGTTTAGGCTGGAGGTGAGGAGAAAGTTCTTCCCAGAAAGAGGACTTGGCCATTGGAATGTGCTGCCCAGGGAGGTGGTGGAGTCCCCATCCCTGGAGGTGTTCAAGAGGGGATTGGATGTGGCACTTGGAGCCATGGTTTAGTAGTCCTGAGGTGTTGGGTGCCAGGTTGGACTTGCTGATCTCTGAGGTCTTTTCCTACCTTATTGATTCTGTGACTCTGTGGTTCTAGATTCACGTTCAGTGGTGGATTGTTGCATCCAGAAGCAGGAGAAGGTTTGTGTTAGTGATCAAAGACAAATGAATTTTCATGACAGCCTGGGATTTGGGGCTGGAATCTCATCCACCATTTTGCCTCTTTAATCCCAGCATGGTGAGAGTTGGAAGGCACCTCTGGAGGTCAGCCAGTCCAACCCCCCTGCTCAAGCAGGGGCAGCCACAGCAGGTTGCTCAGGATCACAGTGGCCGGGGCGGGTTTGGAAGCTCTCCAGAGACAGAGACTCCAAACCTCTCTGGGCAGCCTGCTCCAGGACTCCAGCACCCTCACAGCAAACAATTTTCTTCTCAGGTTTAGGTGGAACCTCCTGGGTTCTGGTTTCCCCCCAGTGCCCCTTTTCCTGTCGCTAGGGAGAACTGAAAAGAGCCCAGCTCCATCCTTGTGACCTCCATCCTTCAGCTCTTGCTGAGCATTCAGCAGATCCCCTCTCAGGCTGCTCTTCTCCAGGCTAAACACCCCCAGGGCTCGCAGCCTCTCCTCACAAGACATTAATGTGATGGATTAGTTTCTCCTCTGACTTGCACAGAACATTGCCTGAGGAATGGGGGGGTGGGACAGAGAAGCTCTCACTATGAGCTGTGGCTTCCCTGAGGGAATTTGGGATGGTGTCGAAGTCTGGAGTGTTTACCTGGCCACACTGCCCCTGTTGCTAAATTGCTTGGGGGGGTTTATGGGTGAAAAACAACTTGGAGTAGGACAGAGATGACTTTTTTTTTTTGTTGCTGTTGCTGTTCCTTGGAGACAAAAAGGGAGTTGTGTAAGATGAATAAATAGAGCAGGGGCTGTCTGCCAGGCTCGTGGTGGCTCCAAGGAATGTCACAGATGTGCTAACAGGACTGGCAGCAGTCCTGGCCCCGTTCTGCTGCTGAGATGAGCTCGGGGCCCTGTGCTGGCTCCTTGCCATGCATTGTTGCAGCACTTGACCAAACCATGGCTGCCTGAAGTGACTTGATGCTTTCAGCTGTCCCCATCACATGCCTGACACAGGGCAGGAAATCCTGCTCCTGGCTTAGACTGGGGTGTCCCAGGAGGGTGGCGGTGCTTGAATTACATGGCACAGTACCAAAGCTCTGTTGGGTGAGGATATGAGAGGGATTGGACTAGGTGACCTTTGAAGGTCCCTTCCAACCCAAGCCATGCTGTGATTCTGAAAGACAAAAAAGTCTGGAAGTAATGGACTGAGGATTAAATTGGCAAAGGCTCTGGCCTGGCACTGGGACATCAGTAAGGAGGAGGACACTGATGTGGAGAGAAGGTTGGGAATGTGGGAAGTCTAAAACTGCTGCCTGGTCACACCTTGGCCTGAATCCTTTAGTAGTACAAGGGAAATAATTTTGCCTCTTTCCACGCATGGAGACCTTCAAGTGGCCTGTGAATTTGTGCAGGCACCTCCCATTGCCACACAACATGCAGGTCCTCCCCACCCTCCTCAAGCCTTTGACCCTTGGGCTCCAGCATTGCTGAGTTCAATTTTCTTGGCCCATCTTGGTTTCTTTTTTTTGGCCCAGATTGGTTTCAATTCTCTTGACCCATATCAATTTCAGGGGGGTTGACCCATACTTGATTTCAGTTTTCTTCACCCATATTTGATTTCAGTTTTCTTGGCCCAAGTTGATTTCAGTTCTCTTCACCCATATTAATTTCAATTTTATTGGCCCAAACTGATTTCAGTTCTCTTGGCCCAAACTGATTTCAGTTCTCTCTACCCATATTGATTTCAGTTTTCTTGGCCCAAGTTAATTTCAGTTCTCTTCACCCATATTAATTTGAATTTTATTGGCCCAAGTTGATTTCAGTTCTCTTCATCCATATTAATTTCAATTTTGTTGGCCCAAGTTGATTTCAGTTCTCTTGGCCCATATTTGATTTCAGTTCTCTTGGCCCATATTTGATTTCAGTTCTCTTGGCCCAAGCTGATTTCAGTTCTCTTGGCCCAAGCTGATTTCAGTTCTCTTGGCCCAAGCTGATTTCAGTTCTCTTGGCCCATATTTGATTTCAGTTCTCTTGGCCCATATTTGATTTCAGTTCTCTTGGCCCAACTGATTTCAGTTCTCTTGGCCCAAGCTGATTTCAGTTCTCTTGGCCCAAGCTGATTTCAGTTCTCTTGGCCCAAGCTGATTTCAGTTCTCTTGGCCCATATTTGATTTCAGTTCTCTTGGCCCATATTTGATTTCAGTTCTCTTGGCCCATATTTGATTTCAGTTCTCTTGGCCCAAGCTGATTTCAGTTCTCTTGGCCCATATTTGATTTCAGTTCTCTTGGCCCAAACTGATTTCAGTTCTCTTGGCCCAAACTGATTTCAGTTCTCTTGGCCCATATTTGATTTCAGTTCTCTTGGCCCAAACTGATTTCAGTTCTCTTGGCCCAAACTGATTTCAGTTCTCTTGGCCCAACTGATTTCAGTTCTCTTGGCCCAATCTGATTTCAGTTCTCTTGGCCCAATCTGATTTCAGTTCTCTTGGCCCAATCTGATTTCAGTTCTCTTGGCCCATAGTTGATTTCAGTTCTCTTGGCCCATAGTTGATTTCAGTTCTCTTGGCCCATAGTTGATTTCAGTTCTCTTGGCCCATAGTTGATTTCAGTTCTCTTGGCCCATAGTTGATTTCAGTTCTCTTGGCCCATAGTTGATTTCAGTTCTCTGGCCCAACTGATTTCATTCTCTTGGCCCATGTTATTTCAGTTCTCTTGGCCCATAGTTGATTTCAGTTCTCTTGGCCCATAGTTGATTTCAGTTCTCTTGGCCCATAGTTGATTTCAGTTCTCTTGGCCCAAGCTGATTTCAGTTCTCTTGGCCCAAGCTGATTTCAGTTCTCTTGGCCCATATTTGATTTCAGTTCTCTTGGCCCATATTGATTTCAGTTCTCTTGGCCCATATTTGATTTCAGTTCTCTTGGCCCAAGTTGATTTCAGTTCTCTTGGCCCAAGTTGATTTCAGTTCTCTTGCCCATATTTGATTCCAGTTCTCTTGCCCATATTGATTCCAGTTCTCTTGCCCATATTTGATTCCAGTTCTCTTGGCCCATATTTGATTTCAGTTCTCTTGGCCCATATTTGATTTCAGTTCTCTTGGCCCAAGTTGATTTCAGTTCTCTTGGCCCAAGTTGATTTCAGTTCTCTTGGCCCATATTGATTCCAGTTCCTCTGGCCCTTTTTGATTTCAGTTCTCTTGGCCCATATTTGATTTCAGTTCTCTTGGCCCAAGCTGATTTCAGTTCTCTTGGCCCATATTTGATTTCAGTTCTCTTGGCCCAAGTTGATTTCAGTTCTCTTGGCCCATATTTGATTCCAGTTCTCTTGGCCCATATTTGATTTCAGTTCTCTTGGCCCATATTTGATTCCAGTTCTCTTGGCCCATATTTCTCACTTTTTCTGAAGGAACCAAGCATTCAAGTGCTTGTGAATATCCTATTTTGACAGTGGAAGAAGGTCAGGTGCTGGTGAGCTCAGAGTACAGATAGTTGAGATGCTGAGAGCTGAAACATCTCTTCGTTAAACTTCATGTTACATGCAGCCAGCTGCAGGAGACCCAGCCTGAAGTCTTTCTCTCTCTCAAGTTCCACTTGAGGTTTAGGGGTGTGTAGCACACTTGTGCTCTCCCCTTTCTGCTGCAAGTATCTGTGTCCTGTGCCCCAAGCCTGGCAAGCAGCCTCACAACTGTGCTTTACAGAACAAATTCTTTGGTTTGCAGCACTTTTGGCTGCATCATTTTGCAAAGGGATTTCTCTTACGCTGCTCCTTTTGTGCTGGGGGATGTTGCGGAGCAGCAGGCAAGAGGGGTTCAAGGGAAGTGTTCAAGTGTTGCTGGTGGAACAGCTCAGCTCTTAAAGCCACAGCATTCACCATTCTGCCTATTTCTGTTTTTGCTACAGGTTGGATTTTTCCCTAGTGAGTGTGTTGAGCTGATTAACGACAAAGTCCCTCAGTCCGTGACCAATTCTGTGCCAAAGCCAGGTATGTCTATTAAGTTTGATGAACCAAGAGAGAGCTCTCCTGTTGCTGTTCCATGTTGAATACCCCCTTTAAACACCCCCTGCTGCACTCTCTCTCCATCCCCCTTCACACACACCACATCATCCATCCTGTGTGTTGATCATCCCCACCTTACCTCTCTGACTGGTTGCCACTGTTGAATGTCTTTCATCTGTGGTGTTCTGTCACCTCAGGGCCATGTCTGCCTCCTGCCTGACTTGAAGCTTTTAAGCTTGTAAGAAGTTAAGATACCTTCAGCAATCTGTAACTCCAGGCAATGTCCCCAGTGTATGATGTCCAGAGAGTGTTGTGTGGTAGGTAGTTTTCATGCAGGTGACCCAAAAATGCCTTAAGTGCAATAGATCAACGAGATATTGGAAGCTTCTTTCTGTTTGGAATAGAGATCAATTGGATATATTGGAATAGATCAATTAGATATCTTGGAATAGAGATCACTTAGATATATTCTTTCTGTTTGAGGATTGATAGGTAGAACAGAACCTGGATTACTAATGGCTTCTGCTGTGGGTATATGGCTCCATCTCCTTCCTGCTGCCTCCTGGGCAGCTCTGGATTGTACGAAACGGAGGTGAATGAATGCCGAGCCCTGCTGAGGAAAGGAAACATTAGCAGAGGATTAGATCTTGGGTCTCACTCTGCTGTCCTCCCAGTGTAGACTGGAAGTGATTACAGTTGGATGTGGTGGCATAAGTGAGGTCTGTGCAGCATTTCCTGGTGCTGAAGCTGTTGTTTAGTGATGATACATGCGAAGAGCTCTCTGTATCTCTCGTGTGTCAAGAGAAGCAGTTTGCAATTGCTGATCTCCCTTAAAGCAGTATGCAGCCAGCCAATCAAGTTGGAGAGCTGGTTAACTGCTCTTGTTTTCATCAGTTTCCCCCTCTTTTCATGATGTTCCTTATCTTTTCAGATTGCTGACTTGATGCTTTAAAAGGAGTAGATGTGATTCGACCATCTGACCTGACTAAGGGAAATGCTTTTTATCAGATCTTGGGTTACAGCTTTGGGTTCGGTGGTGGAAAGTCATGAACAGCCTCTGCTCTCAGTGCCCCACATTAATCTGCATGCCTCAGAGAGCTGACAGCTCAGGGAAATTGCTTTCTCAGCCCTTGGTGTCTCCAGGCTTTGTTGCTGCAGGGGAAGGTGCAGATGCCTTTGCCAGAAGCCGTGTCACAGGGATCTGTGGCGATTCCAGGCACGGCAGCAGGTGGTCAGCCCATAAATCCAGGATCTGCCTTTTGTTGTTTGGAGCTGATCTGGAAATGCCCTGATGGGGCACTCCTCTGCTCTCCATCAGCTAAAGCATGTAGACAAGGGCAGCTTGAAACCTAAACACAGGCCAGGCTGATAGATGCAATCCTGAGCAAGTGTTTATTATTAAACATGGCTCAGGCAATTAACTGCCATGAGCCGCTGCTGAGTGCTTGCTTGCTCTGCTTTAATGAGAGATAACGAAGCCACCTAGATGAATAGGATCTGCTTGGCTTTAACAGCACACCAGGGGGTGGATTTCCTCCTCCAGTCCTGGGAAATGGTTGCTATGAAGTTGATAGCAAAAGCCCAAGTCCTATTAAAAGGACTAACTTGAAAGATATTGCCAAGTCATGAGGCTGTCCCTGTTGACCTTCCCTGAGAGTTGTTCTGTGCCTGCAATTACAGGCAAAAAAGGGCTCCAGAAGAGCACTAATGAGCTTTCAGATGTGAGGATTGCTCCAATGAACCTTGCAGCTGTCTCTGTAATCCTTCCCTGCCTTGCCTTTGCACACAGATTTGAGGATGCCATTCCTCTGTAGCATTGTGCTTTTTCCCTTTTTTCCCCCTCGGGAAGTGCTTGCGTGCCGGAGGGTGAAGCCTGGAATACTCTTCCTGGGTTGCTGCAGGAGTTGTGAGCTGGGGAGAGCTGGAAGGAGTTCAGGGAGGAGGGGTTTGTAAGTGAATGTGATGTTGGGAGAACTCGAGGAACCTGTCTGCCTGGAGGGAAAAATGATGGGTGAAATCCAGAAGAGGTGAGAAGATGGAGGAGGAGGAGGAAAGGGTTTCAGTTTCCACACAGCTGCCCAAGCCAAATGCCTTGTCAGCACAGGCCAGGAAGGTGGCAGAAAGGAGCTGCTGGAGCACCCTGAGTGCCTGCAGTAGCACTGATGGGGAATGGAAAGCTGGAACTTGTCCAGGGGTTCCTCCAGAGCCTTGCTAGGAATGACATTGCTGGGATAATGCAGGAGAGCTTAATTTCAGTGGTCTTAAAGGTCTTTTTCCAACCTAAATGAGCCTGTGATTCTATTTTCCTCACTTGTATTCTGGGCATTTAGTGCCTTCTAATCTATCTTTGGCCACAGAGGGTATGAGCCAGCATATGAACAAGAGCCAGCAGTGTGCCCAGCTGGCAAGAGGGCCAATGGCATCTTGGCCTGCAGCAGGAATAGTGTGGCCAGCAGCAGCAGAAGTGCTTGTGCCTTTGTGCCCTGTACTCAGCACTGGTTAGGCCACACCTTGAGTCCTGTATCCAGTTTTGGGCTCCTCAGTTCAAGAAGGCCATTGAGACTCTTGAAGGTGTCCAGAGAAGGGCAAGCAGGCTGGGGAGGGGTCTGGAGCACAGCCCTGTGAGGAGAGGCTGAGGGAGCTGGGGTTTGCTTAGCCTGCAGACGAGGAGGCTCAGGGAGACCTTCTTGCTCTCTCCAACTCCCGAGAGAGGTTTGCACCCAGGAAGGAGATTGTCTCTTCTCCCAGGCATCAGCACCAGAACAAGAGGACACAGTCTCAAGCTGTGCCAGGGAAGTTTAGGGGCTGAGGTGAGGAGAAGTCTTCCCAGAGAGAGGAATTGCCATTGGGCTGTGCTGCCCAGGGAGTGGTGGAGGCCCCATCCCTGGAGGTGTTCCAGAGGGGATTGGATGTGGCACTTGGTGCCATGGTTTAGTTGTCCTGAGGTGTTGGGTGCCAGGTTGGACTTGCTGATCTCTGGGTCTTTTCCAACCTTATTGATTGTATGATTTCCCAAACACTTCAATATCCACACCAATTAATCTTCTCCCTTTAGCTTGTATTCGAAACCTCAGATTGGCTTTTCCCAAGGGACAGAGACATTTCTGAAGGGACTCTTGGAGCTTTTGCCCTCACTCGACCTCAGCAGCGTTATTTCAGCTAGAATTAATGTGAGGCTTTAGATTGGGCCTCGATAAGGCAGAGTTATCAACATGCCAACTTTATTTTCTTTAATGAAAATACCTTGTGCTGAGCATCCAGGACATTTTGTATCTGCAGCAGAAAGCTCTTTGCCATGAAGGCCTTTGCAAACGGACAGAACTCTTGCTGTTGTTTTAATTGTCCATAGATTTGCCTGGGCTGAGTAATGTAATAAAAAGCAGATGGAAAGGGAGAGAACTTCCTGCCCTCTGCTTTTATTCATATTTATAATTGGGGGGTTTGATTTGCAGCAGTGATGGGGACAGCATTTTAATAGCACCATAAAGTATTGCAGTGGCCTGCAATGCACTGCAGATAATGGCTGGAGTTTGAGAGAAAATGAAGCACAGGGAATGGGAGAGGAAGGTTGGGTTTGAGTGCAAGCTCAAGGTTTTCTTTGACCCCTGCACTGCAGTTACATAGGTGACAGCACTGAGAATGCAGCCAGTGCCTGAGGTTAGTGTCTAAAGAGCAACAAAGGTGGGGAAGGGTCTGGAGAGCAGGGCTGGTGAGGAGCAGCTGAGGGAACTGGGCTTGTTCAGCCTGGAGAAAAGGAGGCTGAAGGGACAAGCTTCTGGTTCTCTACAACTCTATGAAAGGAGGATGGAGCCAGGTCTCTTCTCCTAGGGAACAAGGGATAGGACAAGAGGAAGTGGACACGAGTTGCTGCAGGGGAAGTTTAGGTGGGACATGAGGGACAATTTCTGCTGCCCAGGGCAGCAGGGTGGAATCCTTATGGCTGGAGAGGTTTCAAAGCCTTGGTGATGTGGTGCTGAGGGACATGGTTTAGTGGTGACCTGGCAGTGCTGGGTTAACAGTTGGGCAGTCTGAAGGATCTCTTCCAGCCCAAATGATCCTTCCACTAGACCAGGCAGTCCAGCCTGGCCTTGAACACCCCTGTTCATAGATGTGATAAAGCCATATAAGGAGCTGGAGGTGCACAGGAGGTCTTGGAGGTTACCTGTTGAGTGGTTGTACTAAAGCCATGCCCCATTGGATCCATGTCAGAAAATTGAGGGGGTTTTTTGTTGAGGTGGGATGCAAACTTAAGTCAAAAAAGCTCTGCAGGGAAGTAGTGTGGGCTCACCAAAGCCCAAATTTCTTGAGCACTTGCCCTTTTCCTTAATCCTGCCTGAATTTTTACTCAGATACAAGGCTCTAAAGGTAAACCCTCAGCCTGAGTTGTTGTACTGGTTGGTATTTGATATTTCAGAGCTCACACCATTTGCTGGCAGCTGGGCTGGAATTCAGTGTCACAATGGATGGGATCAGCTCATGTTTATCCAATTCTTTACAGAGACACAGGAGAAAGGTTGCATTTGAATATCAGATGTTCAGTGAGAAGTGAGTCCTATAAATATTCATTGAGCTGCTTAGGAGGGAAATAAAAGGGGAAGAGCTGTTTTGCCTTTTCCTTCTAATTGACTGTTTGGGAATTACCTCTAGGTTGTGGCTGTGTTTGCTCTCCTCATTCTCTTCTGTCCATCTCTGATTGGTCTTTCACAGAATCATGGAACTGTTTGGGTTGGAAAAGACCTCCAAGATCATTGAGTCCAGCCATCAACCCACCACTACTATGGCCATTAAAGTGCCATGGCCACAGGTTTCCTGAACACCTCTAGGGATGGTGACTCCACCAGCTCCCTGGGCAGCCCATTCCAATCCCTGACCACTCTTGGAGGACAGAAATTGTTCCTGATAGCCATCCTAACCCTCCCCTGGCACAATTTCAGGCCATTTCCTCTTGTCCTATCACCTGATAGTAGGGAGCCAGCATGTATATGTGTGTGTCTGTGTTGTCCTCATCATCATTGTGGCACAGTTAAGTCACAGGCAGCATGTCTGAGCTGTTTCAGTCCCTTCTTCCTCATAACTCTGGATATCTGTAGTTAGCAGTGTCCAAATTCACACCTCACCCTTCAATTTGTTCCATGTCTTTTGCCAACAAGTAGCACCTCCTGTGTCCCAAACCTTCACTGCAGTGGCTTTGGGGGTGGTAATTCAGGTGAATGCTTCTAAATCTGGTTGCTACTGGGGAGCACCTGGCTTGGAGAGGAAAACAAAAGAGTAAAGGGGCAGTGGGACAGTTAGAGCTGAATTGGAGAAGCAGGGGATGAGAAATTGATGTTTCCCTTTCTTGTTGTCAAAACAAGGAGCAGCTGGAAAACTCCAGGGCTCCACTCACTAGTTCTTCAGTCTCACTTAGGACAAAAGAATGAAGAACCTCAGCAGCTCTGCCCAGCTTTCTGGAGGAGCTGCCAATCTGTCTCAGCCGCTGTGTTTAGGTTTAGCAGGTAGATCTGCTCTGCAGCTCAGGCTACTGCAGCATTACAAGCTGTTGTAAATGAATAGTTAGGGGTTTTCCTAAGCATAAATAACATTAATCTGGCTCACCACTCCAAACACAGATAATCCACTGAACTTCAGGATGGAAATCTAGGTCTGGAGCAGGCAACAGACTCTTGTGTGACCTCCTGACTCTGCTCTGACCTCCTACAGCCCTGGCTCATTTCAGTTGAACTCTAGAAGCGCCACCTGAGTTAATGTTGGTTGTGCTCAAGCTGCTGCAGTCATTGCTTGGAAGAGGTTTGAATCCCTGGCTAAAATGTATTTAAAAAGCCCAAAATAATAAAAGGAAATGAGGAAGGGTAAGGTCCAAGTAGATAATGCTACTACCAGGAATAATAATCAATTATAATAAAAGGAAAAATAACAAATAATGAGAGTAAGAATAATAAAAGGAAAAATAATGAATCATAGAAAAAGGAAAAAGAAGGAAAGATAATGAAAGGAAAAGAA
>JAAWVA010000040.1:4911191-5020771 GCA_015227895.2 Colaptes auratus | reverse complement strand
GATTTGAACTCTTCAGTTGGAGATGAGAGATCCAACAGCCAGGGAACAGTGAAGCTGGGGTAGAGGTTTTGCAGGATGAGGGCAGAGTTTATTGCTCTGCCTGGCTATGCCCACTGATAAATAAGTAACCTGCCACAAGGGAGAGCAGTGAATGCTGTTAAGAGCCAAGGAGCTTCCTTTGGACCTACAGGGATGGAGGAAAGATTTTTTAACAGGTTTTTATAGTCAAATTCCTTGTATCCATGAGCCCTTCCAAGATGCCAAGAAGAGGACCAGTGGCTGCTAACTGCAGATAACAAAGTCAAGGTTGAGCTTTTATTTGCTCTTTTTAAGATGGAAACAATTTCTGGTTGCTTCCTGCAGCCTGGAAGGGAGAGATTCAGAGCCACCCTCCTTATTGAGCTGGTTGTCAGAGAGGAGTTCAGCACTGGAGCAGGTAGAAGGCTCATTAGTGGTTCATCTTGTTTTTCCTGTGCAATGAATCTCTTTGGACAGCCACATCCCTTTGTGAGTCATGGCGTTGCAACAGAGACCAGAAACCTGGCCATGGCCACACAGGAGATATGTGCCACAGCCCTCCCAAGCCTGAGCACTCCTCCTCTGTGCCTGTGGGCTGCACTGGCCCCTCTTGCTGAGACTCCTCCTGGGTACCAAAGCTCATGGCTGTGCATCTTCTCTCACTGGCAACCTAGGGAGATACTTGATGTGGGGAAGCTTTGAGGCCCTGGGCAGATGTTGCTGGTGTTAGGAGGGAAGTTACTTTTTGGCCTCAGCTTTTAGACACTGAAGTTGGCTTTTTTTTTGGCCCTCACCTTCCCCAGATGAAGCAAACTGAGATCTGAATAAGGAGGCAAGGGATGAAATATGGTTTGGAAACTGGGACAGAGTGCCTCAGAAAATGAGGCTCTGAATCTTTAGTCTCCCAACTGTACTCAAGACCAATATTGTGCAAGCTGCAGCTATCTTTAAAGTCACTGATTCATCCAGGAGTGTTTGCCAACCTAAACTGAGATCTAGTGTATAGGGTTTTTTAACTCTTTCTGCAGAGAAACCTGTGCCTGTGGTGATATGGGAACTGCTGAGTGGGGCCAGAGGAGGCCACAGAGCTGATCAGAGGGCTGGAGAACCTCCCCTGTGGGGACAGGCTGAGAGAGTTGAGAAGAGAAGGCTCCAGGGAGACCTTAGAGCAGTCTTCCAGTACCTGAGGGAGCCCCAGGAGAGCTGGGCAGGGACTTTAGACAAGGGCTGGGAGTGACAGGACAAGAGGGAATGGATTGAAGCTTGAGGAGAGGAGATTTAGACTGGAGATGAGGAGGAAATTCTTGCCAGTGAGGGTGGGGAGACACTGAAACAGGTTGCCCAGGGAGGTTGTAGATGTCCCCTCCCTGGAGGTGTTCAGGGCCAGGTTGGTGAGGCCTTGAGCAGCCTGGGCTGGTGGGAGATGTCCCTTTCCCATGGCAGGAGGCTGGAACTGGATGATCTTTAAGGTCACTTCCAATGGAAAGTATTCTCTGACTCTATGAATGCATGAATGAGTGGAACTGCACTGGAAGTGAGCATTAAGCCTGCTTCCACTGCTCACACCTGAGCCAGCTTTAAGCCCAGATGTTCAGGTGCAAGCACGAGTTTCATCCTCAGCAGCTCAAGTTTTCCTGGGCTTTGGCTGTTGGTTCCCTGCTTGTTTCATCTCCCCTCAGCTTTTTGGCTATTTATCCTGTGAGCTTGGCATACCACTTCACTCAGACTTCTTTTTTGCACATAAACACTGCTAGGTAAGAGCAGCTCAGGCCTAGAAGATGCCAGAGAAGCAACACCTCAGGCTGCTTAACCCTGCAACCTGGCTTTCTCTAGCCCTGTTTCTCGAACTGCTGTCCCTACAAATTGCTGAGCCCCCAGGAGACGTTCGGGGGGTCAGTTTGGTTTAACTTTGTCCTTTCCCTTGCCTTCTCTCTGTCCCTCTGTCCTCTCCTCACCTGACCCTAACCATGTGCAGATTTGGAGATGGATAGTGTAAAGCCAGGTTCTGCATGTGTTACAGAGGCTCTCAACCATTCCCAGCTGAGCTCAGGTAGAGCCCGTTGCGTGCGCCGAGTCTCTCGGTGTCCTAACCAAGTCTAACGCTGTGTGTGGTAGCAATAACCACTTACTAACACCCTAGTTTGCTTGCAGAAGCTAGCTGTAGTTGAAATGGTTTATTATTCACTTACTCATGAGGGGTTTTTTTTTTGCTTGAGTACCTGCTGGCTACGAAAGCCAATGCAGGATTCTAAGAATCCACCTTAGAAGCAGAATTGTTTGGGCTGGAAAAGACTTGGAAGCTCATCAAGTCCAACCATTCTCTAACCTTACCAAGTCTGCTGCCCAACCATCTCCCTTGGCACCATGTCAAAGTGATGGCAGTGATTCCCCTCCAATCAGTCAGCCCAAATCTCAAGGGCACTGCTCAGCAGGAATGGCTCTTGCAGTGTGATGCTCTGCAGTGTCAGTGGCCACGTGGCTGTTAGTCTGTGTATCATAAATCAGCTGCTTCTCCCCCTGCCAAACTGCTGGATTCACAGGATCACAGAATGTTAGAGGTTGGAAGGAACCTACAGAGATCATCCAGTCCAACCTCCCTGCCGGAGCAGGATCACCCAGGGCAGGTCACCCAGGAATGCATCCAGGGGAGGTTTGAATGTCTCCAGAGGAGGAGACTCCACAACCTCTCTGGGCAGCCTGCTCCAGGGCTCTGCCACCCTCACAGTGAGAAAGCTTTTCCTTCTGTTCACATTGATCTCCCAATGCCCCCTTTGCCCCTTGCCCTGTCATTGGACAGCCCTGAGCAGATTTCTCTCTTCCCTACACTGCCCTGCACATCTTTATCAACAGGAATGAGGGCACCCCTCAGGCTCCTCTGTTCCAAACTGAAGAGCCCCACCTCCCTCAGCCTTTGCTCTGCAGGGAGATGTTCCTCTGCATCTTTGTGGCTCTGTGCTGGACTCTTCAGGCAGTTCCCTGAGGTCCAAGGGGATTGGACTTGGCTGCCATGGTTTAGTCCTGAGGTGTTGGGTGCCAGGTTGGACTTGATGATCTTTGAGGTCTCTTCCAACCTTATTGATTCTATGATTCTGTGACTGAGGGGCCCAGAACTGAACACAGTATTCCAGAAGTGGCCTCACCAGGGCAGAGTAGAGGGGGAGGAAAACCTCTCTGGACCTGCTAACCGCACCCCTTCCAGGCTTTCAGAAAGACATATTCAAGGAGTGTGCCAAAGCCTGTTTGTGGAGGAAAGAAGTGGCTTGAATTAGAGAGAAAAGCAATGTGGTTAAGTGCTGTAGATCTATGGCAGAGCAAAGGACCCCAATGTGTGCCCAGTTGCATGGTGACAGCAGAAAACAACTGTCATGAACACGTCACTGGGCACTTCAAACCTAATATTAAGTCAAATGGAAGTGTTCCAGTGGAACTAAGGGACTGAGATGGGTCTCTGGGACATTTTAGGTACCTAAGCAATTTGAGCCTCAGTTATTGAGAGGTGCCTGTTAACAGACATTTCAGCTCTGCTTAAATGAGTTTGTTTTCCTGGATCTCCTGAGCACCTGAAAGAAAATGGGAGTGGAGTTTAAGGAGAGCCTGAGCAGGAAGCTCTGTAAGTTTTGTATTCCAGCAGGCTGGATCAGGGCTAACTAATAAGGCAGGCAGCATCTTGTGTTGCTTGTGAAGTGTCCAGACAACAGGTTGTCCTCTGATGTCCCTCTGTTTTAGGATCATCATAGAATCAATAAGGTTGGAAAGACCTCAAAGATCATCAAGTCCAACCTATCACCCAACACCTCCTGACTAACTGACCATGGCACCAGTGCCATGTCCAGTCCCCTCTTAAACGCCTCCAGGGTTACAGGAAGGCTGGGGAGGGACTGTTTAGAAGGGCCTGTGGGGATAGGACAAGGGGCAGTGGTTTGAAACTGGAGCAGGGGAGATTTAGGTTGGACATCAGGAGGAAATTCCTCACAGTGAGAGTGGTGACACACTGGAACAGGTTGCTCAGGGATGTAGTTGAAGTCCCATCCCTGGAGATGTTCAAGATCAGACTTGATGTGGCCCTGTGCAGCCTGATCTAGTTGGAGGTGTCCCTGCTGCCTGCAGGGGGGTTGGACAAGATGCCCTTGGAGGGTCCCTTCCAGCCTGATGCAATCTGTGACTCTGTGAAGCGATGCTAATAAATGTAGGCAGTCAGAGCTCACATCGGAGCCTAGAATCAAGAAGGTTGGAAAAGACCTCAGAGATCATCAAGTCCAACCTGTCACCCAGCACTCCATTACTAACTAAACCATGGCACCAAGTGCCATGTTCAGACCCCTCCTGAACACCTCCAGGGACAGTGACTCCACCACCTCCCTGGGCAGCACATTCCAATGGCCAATCTCTCTTGCTGGGAAGAACTTTCTCCTCACCTCCAGCCTAAACTCCCCTGGCACAGCTTGAGACTGTGTCCTCTTCTTCTGGTGCTGCTTGACTGGGGAGAAGAGACCAACCCCCACCTGGCTACAACCTCCCTTCAGGTAGTTGTAGACAGCAAGAAGGTCTCCCCTGAGCCTCCTCTTCTCCAGGCTGTGGCTCCTGCTGCCCACAGCTCAGGGCTTCCTTTTCCCTTTGTGCAGGAATCCAACATTGGTGCAGCTCAGGGATACTTTGTTAAGCCCTTGGGAAGTGACAAACCTCTTGGCTAATTCCATTGCAGCCGCTCGCAAATCTTCCTGGGGTTGTCTCCAGGCAGAGCTCCACTGAAATCCTGCTCTGCACTTCCCTGTGGCCAAAAGGTGGATTTCTCTCGTAGCCAGGCTTTAAAGCTTTATCTCCCTCCTGTGTTTCGTGCTTCCTTTGAGTAGAACAGGACTTTTTTAGTATCATAGTATGTCAGGGTTGGAAGGGACCACAAGGATCATCCAGTTCCAACCCCCCTGCCATGGGCAGGGACACCCCACACTAGAGCAGGCTGGCCACAGCCTCAGCCAGCCTGGGCTTAAACACCTCCAGGGATGGGGCCTCAACCACCTCCCTGCACAACCCATTCCAGGGCTTCATCACTCTCTCAATGAAGAACTTCCTCCTCCCCTCCAGCCTGAATCTCCTCACCTCCAGCTTCATTCCATTCCCCCTAGTCCTATCACTACCTGAGATCCTGAGAAGTCCCTCCCCAGCCTTCTTGGAGCCCCCTTCAGATCCTGGAAGGCCACAATGAGGTCACCTGGGAGCCTTCTCTTCTCCAGACTGAACAGGCCCCAACTCCTTCAGTCTGTCCTCACAGGAGAGGTGCTCCAGCCCTCTGCTCACCCTCGTGGCCCTTCTCTGGACACCTTCCAGCCCCTCCAGATCCCTCTTGGAATAGGGGCTCCAGAACTGGAGGCAGTACTCCAGGTGGGGTCTCCCCAGGGCTGAGCAGAGGGGGAGAATCCCCTCCCTTGCCCTGCTGGCCACACTTCTCCTGCTGCAGCCCAGGCTCTGATTGGCTTTCTGGGCTGCAAGTGCACACTGAGAGCTCCTGGGGAGCTTTTGTACTTCATTTCATTTTTTTTTAAGCAGTGCTATTTTGCTGTTAGTTTACCTCTTGGTCCCCCCAGGAATGCCAAGCTTGGCCTTCCCTCACTATGGTGCACTGCTTCCTTTCAGTGCAGCAAATTGTGATGAAGTGCTGCTTTAATCTGAATGGCTCCAGTAATTCCCTGGCTTGAGGAGAAGGGGATTTATGGTGGCACACAGCTAGGGGATGTGCTGCTTGCTGCAGTGGGTAGTCTTTGGAGGGCTTTAAACTTGTCTACAGAGCTGCAGAACAAATCCAGGCTGCAGCAGCATTTTGCTGCTGGATTTGCACTTCCTTGGAGTCCTCCTTGCTCTTTTCTCTCCCTTGTTTCAAGTGATTTTCTCTCCCTTGTTTCAAGTGATTTTTTTTTCCCTCCTTCCCCCCCTTTTTTTCTTTGCCCTTCCTGTTTTTTTGGCAGAAATAGAAAAGGATGAGGAGTGTGGGCTGATCTGTGGAAGTGCTGCTATATTCAGGATTCATCTGGTCTCCTCTGAGAGTTGCACCATAAAATCTGTGATTCTGCTGGAAAAGTCTGAGAACAGCTCCCCAGAGCCTGTGTGCTAGGGACAGAGGCTGACAGAAACTCTGGATTCTAGATGCTGTGTGCCCTGGGCAAGTACTTGTGCTGAGCATCCCTGCACCTGGGCCAAGGCAGCTCTTGCTGTCAATCCAGGCTGGGTGTGAGGGGCTGCAGAGCAGCCCCAAGGGAAGGACTTGGGGGTGCTGGAGGGTGTAAAGCTGGATAGGAGCCAGCACCAAGGGCTGCCAGCCCAGCTCCAGCCATGTGCTGGGCTGATCCCCACAGTGTGGGCAGGGAGGGGATTCTGCCCCTCTGCTGTGCTCTGCTGAGACCCCCCTGCAGTGCTGGGGCAGCTCTGGAGTCCTCAGCACAGACAGGGACCTGTTCAAGTGGGGCCAGGGGAGGCCACAGCAATGCTGGGAGGGCTGGAAGCCCTCTGCTGTGAGGCCAGGCTGACAGAGCTAGGGTTGTTCAGCCTGGAGAAGAGAAGGCTTCAGGGAGACCCTGTGGTAGCCTTTTAGGACTTAAAGAAGATGAGGACAGACTTTGAGCAGACCTGTTGTGACAGGACATGGGGTGATGGTTTGAAACTAAAAGAGGGAGATTGAGACTGGAGAGAAGGAAGAAATTGTTTATGCTGAAGGTGGAGAGACCCTGCTCCAGGTTGCCCAGAGAGGTGGCAGATGCCACATCCCTGGAGCCATCCCAGGTCAGGTTGTCTGGGGCTCTGAGCAACCTGCTCGAGTTGCAGGTGTCCCTGCTGAGTGCAGGGAGTTGAGTTAGGTGACCTTGAAAGGTCCCCTCCACCCCAAACCATGCTGTGATTCTTCCTCCCATCCTCCAAGAAGGGAAACCTTGCTAATTCCAGAAACAAATGTCATGTGTGCAGAGCAAGAAGTTCAGAGGGATAAGTTCTTGTACATGAACATTGCCTTGCAGCCCCTGCAGTCGTTTGCAGAGGATTGAGTGTAAAAGGGGATTGTTCTGATGACCTTTTGGCTTCCTGGTACCAGATCAGTGGCAGCGCAGGTGCAGGGCACAGTGAACTCTCTGTCTCCAGCTTCAAAGCAGGCTTGCTCTAGTGTTTGTCATGCACAGCTGAGTCTCTGTAGGTGTAAAAAGAATCACATCCAGAGCTGACAGCTCCTCTGCCAAGACCAAAAAACCCACCCAACAACAAAACCCCAACAAAGCCACCCAAAACACCCAGTGGGGGGGGTGGAGGCACAGCTGTCCTGGCAGAAGAGCTCTACCAGCTGAGAAGCCTCTCCCAGCATCTCCTGCATCTCCACTGGGAGGCACTACTGGTGTAAAAACAGCCTTGGATGTCCTGGAGTCACAGGGAGATGCCTGAAACACGGGTAGAAGGAAGAGACAGCTTCATTTCTGCCTTGCCTGCAGTGCAATTTCTTCCTTGTGTGGGGTCACTCACAGCCCCTGAGGCTTTCTGGAGACAGCAGCTGCAGCCTTCCCACATTTCTGGCAGGTACTGTGGATTATGGTACTTGAGGAACTGGATCCAAGCATCCCACTTGCTCCCTTTCTTTTCCATGAGTTCCAATTCCTCAAGTACTGTAATGGAAATCATGGGAGGAGAGAGGGAGCGAGTGGGACGTTTGGATCCGTGCACAGCCTGTGCGGGCCTCAGCTTGGAGATAGGGACATGGCTGGGGTGTTGTGCAGGCAGCAAAGAGCTGCAGTCCTGGTTGTGGTGTTTGCTGTTTGGAGCTGGGTGTGCTTCACCCGTGCTGAGAGGCTGAGTCCACTGCTCGAGAAGGAGAGCAGCAGAGCTTGGCTGAGTGCAGAGGTGTTGGAGGCACCCAAGTGCTATTAATAAGGGCAGCTTCCTTCTCACACGTTCCGTGCTGCTTTCTTGCTCTGCCTGCTCTCCCCTCACTCAGGGTGGGCTGGGCTGGGGGGAGTTGTTATTTTTAAACTAGGTTTGGTTTGGGGTTTTTATTCCCCCCCCCCCCCTTTCTAACAAGCTCTGTCAAAATGGGACTGCAGTAATAGCTGGGTCGAGCAGAGCTCAGCAGTTATGCTGAGAGCTTTGCAACAATGAGATGAAGCAGATTGTTGTGTCTCCTTGTGAATCCCAGCAGGGTGGGCTTGGAAGGGAGCCTCTGGAGATCAGCCAGTCCAACCCTGCTGCTGAAGCAGGGCCACCCAGAGGTTGCTCTTGATCACAATGTCCAGGTGGGTTTGGAATCTCTCCAGAGAAGGAGACTCCACAACCTCTCTGGGCAGCTCTGGGGCTCCAGCATCCTCACACCAAAGAAGTTTCTCCACAGGTTTAGGTGGAACCTCCTGGGTTCTGGTTTGTGCCCATTGCCTCTTGTCATGAGCTGGGTACCACTGAGAAGAGTCTGGCCCCTCCACTTGCCCCCCAACTCTTTAGATCTTGAGAAGCATTGAGAAGATCCCTTCTGTTCTTCCAGGCTAAACAACTCCAGAGAATCATTTTGCCCTCTTCTTGGGCAAGCTCTGCAGCATGTTTCCACCATAATCCTACACAGGCAGCCAAGGCAAGACTCTCCTCTGCTCCCCTCTCTGCCTCCATCTCTCTCTCCTCCCTCCTTTTCTTCCCCTCTCCCTGCCAGTGGGTTTAAGCTGCTGCAAACTGCAGAGCACAGCCTTACTGTGGCCTTTAGGACTTGCTTTGCTAGCTCATGAATCAGCCTGTGCCTGTGATTAATTCAGAAGACTTTGCTGAGCTGAGGTTTCATCTGCCAGATCTCATTTAAGAACCTGTGTCAGTGCTGCACTCATTCTTCTTCAGCATTTAATGCTGTAACACCAGTGGGAAGCCTGCCCCAAGTTCTCTGCCTTGTTCTCATGGGAACCAACAGGCAGGTGGAAGCCCTCTGTTACTGGCAGCATTCCTGGCTGCTTTTTTGCCTTGCTAAATGGAATAGTGGGGATCATTTTTCTTGCAAACCCAGCAGGCCATGGCTGCATCCACCAGGAGACTGAGTCACCACAGGGCTATCCAGGAACCTTGATGTCAAACCTGGGTTTCTGTGAGGTCTGTGAATCAGGTCAAATCAGAGAATCAATAAGGTTGGAAAAGACCTCAGAGATCATCAAGTCCAACCTGTCATCCAACACCTCCTGACTACTAAACCATGGCTCCAAGTGCCACATCCAATCCCCTCTTGAACACCTCCAGGGATGGGGACTCCACCACCTCCCTGGGCAGCACATTCCAGCAGCTAACAACTCTCTCTGGGAAGAACTTCTTTCTAGCATCCAGCCTAAACCTCCCCTGGCACAGCTTGAGACTGTGTCCTCTTGTTCTGGTGCTGCTTGTCTGGGAGAAGAGACCAACCCCCACCTGGCTGCAACCTCCCTTCATGGAGTTGGAGAGAACAAGAAGGTCTCCCCTGAGCCTCCTCTTCTGCAGGCTAAGCAACCCCAGCTCCCTCAGCCTCTCCTCACAGGGCTGTGCTCCAGACCCCTCCCCAGCCTTGTTGCCCTTCTCTGGACACCTTCAAGTCTCTCAATGTCCTTCTTGAACTTGAGGAGCCCAGAACTGGACACAGGACTCAAGGTGTGACCTAACCAGTGCTGAGAATCAAATCAAATCATTCAAGTCATTAAAGGCTGGACCAGGTGATCCTTGGGATCCCTTCCAACCTGGCATTCTGTGCCTCTGAGGTTGCCCCCTGGCAGCCTGTTGCATGCTGTGCTGTTCTCTTGGGGCACGAGGGGTTTAACCTCCCAGTCTGCTTTTATCTGTAATCTTCATTATCTCTGTCTGCTTTCATCTATCATATTAGCTTCTCCCCAAAACTCTTACTTAAATGAGAGGGATTTGTATATTGGGGGGGGGGGGGATTTCTTTTTTGTGTGTATTTGGAGAGAATTTGATTGCAGGCTGAATCCAGCTGAGTTAGAAGCAGACCAAAAAATGCTGGCTGCCTGACTTCTACTAATGGCTTGAAGCTTCCTTCAGTGGTTCCATCTGGAAAACAGGGAAGTGGAGAAGCTGCAGGGTGTATTAATGTCATTTTTTTAGCTTACTTTGCTTTCCCAATACTTCCATGTGAAGTAACTTTGGGAGGATAGGTTTGGATGGAGCTTTTTTGCCTGTGAGCCACCAGTGTGCCTTTGCAGCCCAGAAAGCTGAGCACATCCTGGGCTGCAGCAGGAGAAGCATAGCCAGCAGGTTGAAGGAAGTGATTCTCCCCCTCTCCTCCACTCTGGTGAGACCACACCTGGAGTACTGCATCCAGTTCTGGAGCCTCTATTACAGGAAGGATCTGGAGGTGCTGGAAGGTGTCCAGAGAAGGGCCACAAGGATGAGCAGAGGGTTGGAGCTCCTCTCCTATGAGGACAGGCTGAGAGAGTTGGGCTGTTCAGTCTGGAGAAGAGAAGGCTCTGAGGTGACCTCATTGTGGCCTTCCAGTATCTGAAGGGAGCTACAAGAAAGCTGGGGAGGGACTTTTTAGGATGTCAGGAGTGATAGGACTGGGGGGAATGGGAAAAAACTAGAAATGGGTAGATTGAGATTGCATATCAGGAAGAAATTCTTCCCCATGAGGGTGGTGAGAGATTGGAACAGGTTGTGCATGGAGGTGGTGGAAGCCTCATCCCTGGAGGTATTCAAGGCCAGGCTGGATGTGGCTGTGAGCAGCTTGATGTAGTGTGATGGCAGGGGGTTGGAACTGAATGTTCCTTGAGGTCCTGACAATCCTGACAATTCTGTGATTTCAAGTGCTGAGGCTTGTCAGATATTGGGATGTGCTGCCCAGGGAGGCGGTGGAGTCTCCATCCCTGGAGGTGTTCAAGAGGGGATTGGACGTGGCCCTTGGTGCCATGGTCTAGTATGAGGTCTGTGGTTACAGGCTGAACTCGATGATCTTGAGGTCTCTTCCAACCTTGGTGATACTGTGATATTTAGGAGAAGTAAGAGGACATCCCAATACTGTTCAGTCCAATGGGGGGCAAAGATCCCTGTGCAGGGCAGAGCCTCTCAAGCTCCAGAGCCAGAGGAGATGTGTCTGTGCTGTGCTCTGAACACTCTCTGGGAGCTGTGATGGCAGTGCTGTGCCAGTCACAGGCTTGTTGTAGCCACGTCCCTGGTGGCTCAGGTTTCATTCCTCAAAGCCAGGTGTTTTGTTACAAGCACGAAGTATTCTTCTTTACAGGAAGCTGAGTGCAGGTGGGGGAAAGGTGGCCCATTGTGCACCGTGTAGTAAAAGAGCTCCTCGGGCAATGATCACATCAGAGCAATCCTTTGCAGAGGTACAAACCTACAGTTGAGGGAGCTCTGTGTCACTGAGGATGCAGCTGTTGTGTCCCTGCTGCGTTCATCCCCTGTTTGTGTTGGGATTTTCTCAGTGGATTTGCTAGGAGGAACGTGCCTGCAGTGGTGAGCTGGTGTCAGGGAGAAGGTTTTGTGTTCAGAGTTGTGCACAAGACATCTAGAACCAGCCTTAGGAGTCATGCTTGGCTGCTAAGGAAAAAAGGTCATGTGATAGATAGTGTGATCATTGTCCAGGCCAAACAATTCCTGTAAGACATAGCACATCTAACAAGGAGCTGGGGAACCAGTCTGATGTGGAGATATGAGTCAGCAAACCGTTTAGCAATGAACACATTTGCTTGGGGAGAAACCATGGGCAGCAAAAGAAAGGAGTTTTACCCTCCTGGTCATCCAGATGTCTGCATAAATAGAAGCAGATTCCTCTTTAATCCTCCTGACCCTGAGGTTGTCCACCTTATCTGGTGAGCCCACATTTCAAAGTGTGTGACAGCAGTTACTGAGATTGATGAATGGCACTGCAGCCTCCTGTGAGCCCAGGGCTTGGGGGTCAGCAGCAGCTTTTATTCCTCAGGCAAGCCATAAATGCAGGTAACACCACCACCCAAAAAAAAAAAGCTAGAAAGCCTGGCTGAAGTTTCCTGAGCCCTGTGACCCTCCTGGCTTTGGTCCTTGCTGCTTGGTACCTGGTGTGGCCAAGCAGGGTTGGTGATAAAGTCAAGTTAGGGTGTCTTCTGCTTTCTGCTCTGGAGTGTTGGTGAGATGGTACAGGCAGGTTTTGGAGCTGGGCTGTGAAGCTAGGTCACTGTAAACTCATCTGTGTCATCTTACTTTGGTGTTTTACATAGCAGAACTCCAGCAGGATTTTGAGCTGGGTTTGTTCTCAGTGAGCTGATCAATGCAGCTGCAAATTGTGCTGGTGAACAGCCAGTGGGGGGGGAGGGGACAGCTCCGTAATTAGATTAACAGGAGGGACATCCTGGATGCAAAGTGTCACCAGAGCTCAGGGGCAGGTGGGGCTCACCTGAATGTGGTCCAGTCTGCAAGTCTGGATAGGTTTCAAAGCATTCCAGCATGCTCAACATCTGTCCCTTCTTTTTGGACGTGCTGAGGCAACCTTTATGGGCTTGAGGATTTGCAGTGAGGGACCTGTGCTTTAAGAATGGCACAAACCTACCCCCGACCTCTGCAGTCTGTAGGTTGGGGTTTGACCCTCTCTGTGATGTTCCTCTGTGGCTTTGGTGGCATGAAGGTGCAGTTCAGCTCCATGCAAAGGACAAGAAGGCTGTGGGTTTGACTCAGCGGTGCTGGGTTAATGTTTGGACTTGGATCATCTTCAAGCTCTCCCCACCAAAATGATTCCATGACCCCATGGATAAACACGAGTGTAGCTCTCCTGGCCCCATTCCTGTGTTTTCCCAAGGCTCTCCCGAGCTGGGAGACAGTGCAGTGGTGACCTGACTGTGCTGTTTGATTTGATGATCTTAAACATCTCTTCCATCCAAAAGGATTCCATAATCCTGTGGATAAACTTGGGTGCAGCTCTTCTGGCTGCATTCTTGCTGCTTTCCTGAGGTATTCCCAAGCTGGAAGAGGATGGCAAGCAAGAATCCATCCTGATAAGAGAGATGGAGGGGAGGTCATGGGTGATGTTGAGAGAAACCAGAGGTCTGACACTGCCCAGACCGAGCTGTGTTTTGCTTTCTTTCCCCTTCTGCTCCTCTGCCCTTTGCCCACTGATGAACCCATGGCTCAGCCGAGGTCCAAAGGGCCACGGGGGAGGGAGGGAAGGGAAGCAGGGCAGGGAAAGAGGCCCCACACCTTGTCCCCCCTCAGCCCCACGGCGGCTCAGCGGGGCATCCTGGAGGAGGAGGAGGAGAAGGGGAGGAAGGACGCCCCGGCTGTGCCCGGCCCCCAGCCAGGAGCTCCGGCAGCCGGCGTGGAAAGATCCACCTGCGGGAGGTGGAGCCGGGGCGGACGGGGCCGGGCTCTCCGGGGAGGGGCCTGGCAGGAGCCGCAGAGGCGGCTGCACCCTCCGCCAACCTCCCGGAGCCGAGCCGGACCGGACCGGACCGAAGCGAGCCGCGCCGCGCCGCCCAGCACCTCGGCTCCTCCGTCCCCTCCTGGGCAGGGGCGGGCAGAGCCCAGCCTGAGCCCCCCCGGGGGACAGAGCTGCTCGGCAGAGCTTCTCAGCCCCACGACCAGGAGAGGAAGGTAAGGGAGGTCTGGGCTCTACCCCTGCCCTCGCTCAGCGCCTTTCTTATGTAAGACTCGAGGAGTATTTTTAGGTCCCTGCGCCCACTTGTTGCTTAGTAACTTGCCAGGTATTTAACGTGCGGGTTGGGAGCGTTTAATGGCTTTAGATGAGGATCTTTTTTCTCTCTTGTCTGGCGATGTTGCTTTGGGGGAGGAGGTGACTTAGAATCGTTGAATCGTTTCGGATGGAAAAAGACCGTTCAGGTGGTCGAGTCCAGCTCTGCCGAGGCTGGTGCCAAACTGTGTCCCGTGGCACCACATCTCTCTGCCTTTTAAACGCCTCCAGGGATGGGGGTTCAGCCACTTCCCTGGGCAGCCTGTGCCAATGTTTGAGAGCCCTTTCCGTGAAGAAATTGTGGGCACATCCTGGGGGTCAGACCCCCCCCCCCCAGCTGGGCACAGCAGGGCCAGGCTGTGCTGTACGGTGTCCAGCACGCAGGTCTGTGTGGCACAGGAGGCTGTGCCTGGAGTGGGACTGCTCTTGTACTGGGGGTAGTGCAAGTGAGGTGCTTACATTGAGGCATCTTGTACAGGGGCAATGCAAGCCAGGCTCTCCAGTTACTTCAGCTGGGGTAGAGTGAGTAGCCTGGGATCACGGTTTGGGCCGGATCGCTGGGATCTCCGACGTGTGCAGATCGCTGGGATCGCGTGTTCAGGCAGATCACTGGGACTGTGTGTTCATCCAGACGAGAAAGTACCTGCTCCTCAACCAATTTCCAGTGCCACTCTTGCCTGACACCCGGGCACCTGCATGTAGACCCATTTGCTTCTGCCGTGGGAGGAGATCCTCAGGGATCTGTGCCCTTGGGCAGGTTCCCTGGTGTGGTGGTTGGCTTCTCTTGCCAATTGGAGATTGATTGACGCCTCCTACTTCCCCCTCTCCCTCCCTCCCTCCTTGCTAATTGTTTTACTTCTGCTTCCCTTTTACTCATGTCTCAGTTCAGGTTTCCCTTGCACTTTGGTACTCAGCAGGTCTGTAGTTGTAAACTGCTCTACTGGACTTACTCTAAGGCCCTGAGTGTGCAGTGAGCTGGAGCTGTTAACAGGAGCCTATTTCATGCCTGGGGTGATTTGTGTGAAGCTTCCCACCCAAATCCCAAGGGAGAAGGAATTTCAGCTTGCCTGCCCTCTCCAGCTGCCTGCCTGGTCCTTGGGGTTGGGGAGATGTGAGCTCAGCTCTTCCTGCAGGATTTATACCCAGCTTCCAAAGAGGCAGCTGCCAGATGGGACTGCCTAGAATTTGAATTTCAATAGATTTTGCATATCCCTTTATCTTTTGGTTCCCCCTCCCCTTCCTCAGCCTGCCATAGGATGCATTCCTAGGCATTAGTATTATGGATGCTGTTGTTGAGGAGAAGGGGGGGCGGGGGTGGTGTTTCCTATTTAAAAAGGCTCCTCCTTTGTTTGTGGGAGCCCCAGGGCAGTGAATCCTTTCTGGAAAATAACATTCCCAGGGAGGGAGAGTTAGGGTGATGGTAGGAGACACTTTGCAAGTAGCCATGGCTTGTCTGTTCCTATTTGTTCAGAAAACCCCCAGAAGCTATAGTCCATTTTGAGGACTAACTGCCCTGCAGGATCTTATTATTTATGACAGGCAAGACAGGAGGCCTTCCCCTTCCACTCTTCCCTGACCTCCTTTGTTCTGGGCATGATAAAAGAGTCTCATTGGAAATCAAAGCTCCGGTCTGGTAAGAGAAAGGGAAAGAATAAAGCAGGCCAAACAATGCAATATCTGCATTCCTGCATCTTAAAAAGCAGATTTGGTTGACTGTAAGCCCCCAGTCGGGCCCAGTTTTCATTTTCAGTCAAGCTTTACTTCACTTCTTCAGCTGGGTAAGGAGAATGTACGAGAAAAAAAGATGTTTTTATCCACTTTGGAGCTATTGTATCCTGCTAGTGCTGTAGCAAGTGACTGTAACGTGAAGGAGGCTGATGTTCCTTGTCTTCAATCTTGTTTTGAGGGGAATTCTGCTGCCAAAGGCAAAATCATCTCAGGGCTTAATGCAGGTGTTGGTAGCTACAGTACAAGCAGTTTGGAAACTCAGGGTTGTAAAAGAACCAAGGAGATACTGATCCTGGAAGAGTAGGTCAGTGTGAGTTGCAAGGAGCTGCTCTGGGTTGTAAACAGCTGCCCTGCAGCTAGTGAAAACGGAGATAAGCATCTTCTGGAAGGGCTTGGGAGAGCACCAAGGATCTTCCTTGCCCTACTGGGAGAGCTGCATACTTCAGAGGAGTCTGAGGTAAGGGCTGTGCTCTGTGGTTGAAGCTAAGGGAAGCAGTCTGCTTTGGCCTGGCTCCCCTCCTTGCTCCGGCTGGATTGCTCGTATCTCTTCCTGATGGGATAAAAAGGCTCCTTCCCAGTGTCTTCCTGAGGCCTTGCATAAGAGCAGGCACCATCTCACCTCCAAGACTGGGCTCCATCTGCCAAACTCCCCATTATTCAGCCTCAGTTGATTCATGTCAGGTCTGCTCTCCTTGCCTGCCTCCTCCCACCACCCCAGCTGGAGTGTGCTGCCGTGCAGAACCGGAGCGACTGGCCTGCCACCGCCACTCCGGTTAGCCTGGTTCAGCTGCTGCCAGGCTGGGGCTGAAGGCTGATCTGCCTGTGGATGATCAGTGAAAGCTCTGGGCCCTGTGTGTCTGTGTGTCCAAAGGGCTTGATGTTACTCAGGGCTGGCTTGGGTTGCTCTCAGGCTTTTGGAAGCTCCCCCCAAGGGCTGCTACCAGTTGTGGCAGAGGGAGACATAGCGTGGGTGAGGCTGTGCTGCAGCTTCAGAGCCTTTAATAGCCTCTGCTATGAGGGCAGGCTGAGGGAGATGAGGGTGTTCAGCCTGGGGAAGAGAAGACTCTGGGGGTACCTTAGAGCTGCCTTACAACACCCGAAGGGATCCTACAGGAAGGCTGGAGAGGGACTTTTCATGAGGGTGTCTGGAGATGGAACACGAGGGAATGGTTTAACCCTGAGGGAGAGCAGGGTTAGACTGGAGCTGAGGAAGAAGTTCTTCAGTATGAGGGTGGTGAGACTCTGAGACAGGCTGCCTAGGGATGGCTTCTTCCTGGAGGTGCTCAAGGCCAGGTTGGATGAAGCCTTAAGTCCAGTTGAGAGGCATCCCTGGCCATGGCAGGGAGGTTGGAGAAGATGATCTCAGAGGTCCCTTCCAACCTAAGCCATTGTGTGATTCTATGATTGATCAAGGAGGAATGCTGCCAACAGGAAGCATGTGACATTTTCCTCACTGGAGACTGCTGAGATGGGGAAACTTTTGGCAGAGATGGCTGGGGTGAGAGTTGAACCTCCTCAGGTGTCACTTAGTGGATTAGGTGACATCTTGGCTCTTGATTATTATCTAGCACACAGTCACCTGGTTGATCTTGATGCTTGTTTGCTTGTTGATGCTTACCTGGCTGTCCTTAAGGGTACTGCAGCACCTGAGGAAACCTCCACACCAGTCACACCTCCCACAGGACACAGTGCTTCACCTGTGGGGTTGTTCTAAAATCATCTTTCTTTTTAGTGTGTATTTAGTGCTCCACAAAGGCTTGAGGACATTTGGATGTCTCCCTTATTTATGGGTGCAGTATGTGCTTGGGCATGCAAGGTCAAATGATGGTGATCTCCAAGTGAACATGGGTGAGGGATCACCACTGGCTTCCTGACAAGCAGCTCTGAAGTTTAGTTACCTGAGCCAGACCATTCATTTTTACAGTGTGTCATTGATCTCCAAGCAAAAGGACCACATTAAACCCTGCTGGAACAGAGAGGCTTAACACAATGTAGTGTGAATGAAAGGGAAAACAAGATCTTTCAGGTGTCTCTCTTGCTGGTTTTCTCCTAGCTCTACGTTTCCCAGTTTGTTCCTCTTGTTTCCCAGTCCTGCTGCTGGCCTTCTGCCCTCATTGTGCCCCCTGAACTGCTGACTGGGTGCTAAATGACATCAGCTCCATCACTTTATTTTCAACTCCCACTTGTTTTCCAGTTTGGGCCTCTGATAACTGGTTTGCATTGACCTACAGCCCTGTGTGTTACCATTTCCTCACCTCCAGTTGCAAACCCTTGAAGCCCTTGTGACAGCTGACTGAACCAGTCCCTGCTGCTTTGTCACTCAGACCTGTCTTAGTCAGCATTTTCCAGACACAATTCAAAGATCAGAGTGAATAACTGGACTTTGTCAGCCCTGCTAGCTTAGAAACCTCTCTCCTTTCTCAGGTAGCCTTCAGCTAACTGATTTGCCTCTCCTAACCGTGTGGTCCTTCCCTCAGAGCTGCTATGCTGGCCTTCAGGAGATTAATTCATAGAATGGTTTGGGTTAGAAGGGCCCTCAAAGGTCATCTTTCCTGCTGTGGGCAGGGACATTTCCCACTAAACCAGTTTGTTCAAGGCCTCATCCACCCTGGCCTTAACACCTCCAGGAAAGGGGCATCCACAGCCTCCCTGGGAAACCTGTTCAGTGTCTCACCACCCTCACTGGAAAGAATTTCTTCCTAATCTCCACTCTAAATCTGCCACAGGTGTCCTGTGGTCTGTTTGCTCAGGAGATCAGCTCATACTTCCCTTAGTGCTCCCTTATGGCTTTAGAGTCCCATCACAAGTTCAGGCATAGCTTTAACCTGGAAAGTATTGCGGATTGCTCGGGATCAAGCTTTCCTCTCTGTGCATAGGTGACACGCAGGCATCTAGCTAAGCTTGTGGTGATCATCCTTATCCTGTTATAAACACTCCATAAATTTGTCAGGAGTTGGCAATGAAGAGCATGGAAAGAGGTTTTTGCTGTGGTAGGTGATGGATCTTGTATGCATTTTAAACACTGACATAGCGAGAAGGAAGAAACTTTAGTTGAGGGTAGTGGGATGCTGGCTGAGGTTGCCTGGAGAAGTGGCAGATGCCCCATTCCTGGAACCATTCCAGGGCAGGTTGTTTGGGGCTCTGAGCTCTAGTTGAAGACATCCCATGAAGACATGCAGGGAGTTGGGCTGGGTGACCTTGCAAGGTCCCTTTGCCCCCAAGCAGTTCTCAGATCAGCTCCTTGCTACTAGACTTTGTAAACAAGAGCAGCAGCGCTGCTTATCAGAGCTAATGGCCTGCCTTCCTCTCCTTGTGTCTGCTGGAAATACGTGCTGCTGCTCCTCACCACAGTCCATTTTAATGGCCTTTCTCTAATGACACTGCAATTAATCACCTTTAACATATTTGGTGGTTTCTGAGGGCGTCGTTGTCCGCCTGGCAGAAGATAAATGCTGCAGCGTCAGAAGGTTCTGCACAGAGCGGCTCAGTCGAGACACCTTGGTGAAGGTTACCAAAGACAGAAGGCTATTTTGTTGTCATTCTCAATGCCATAGCTTTTAAAATCTCCTCCTGACAATCTTCATGACCAATAAGCCCAGTGTGGAGCATCACAGAATAGCTTAGGTTGGAAGGGACCTTAGAGATCATCTACTCCAACCTCCCTGCCATGGGCAGAGACACCTCTCAACTAGACTCAGCTGTTCAAGGCCTCATCCAGCCTGGCCTTGAACCCCCACAGAGGAGGCATCCACAGTCTCCCTGGGCAGCTTATTTCAGAGTCCCACCACCCTCATACTGAAGAACTTCTTCCTAAGATCCAGGCTAAACCTACTCTCCCTCAGCTTAAAATGATTCCCTCTTATCCTGTCGCTAGACACCCTTAAGAAAAGTTCCTTTCCAGCCTTCCTGTAGGATCCCTTCAGGTGTTGGAAGGCAGCTATAAGATCCCCCTGGAGTCTTCTCTTCTCTAGGCTGAACGACCCCTGCTCCCTCAGGCTGCCCTCATAGCAGAGGTGTTCCACTGCTTTGGGGTTCCCCTGAAGCTCCCAGGCCGAATGATGTTGAATCTGGTGTTAAGCAGGATTCTCACCAGTTTTCCCCCTTAAAGCCTTGATGTGGCCCTGGCCAGCCTGCTAGTTGGAGGTGTCCCTGTTCACTGCAAGGGGGTTGGACAAGATCATAGCATCATAGAATTGTTAGGGTTGGAAGGGACCTCAAGGCTCAGCCAGTTCCAACCCCCCTGCCATGGGCAGGGACACCTCACACTTCAGCTGGTTGCTCACAGGCACAGCCAGCCTGGCCTCAAAAATCTCCAGGCATGAGGTTTCCACCACCTCCCTGGGCAACCTGTGCCAGTCCCTCACCACCCTCATGGGGAAGAACTTCTCCCTGACATCCAATCTGAATCTACACATTCCTAGTTTCTTTCATTCCCCCCAGTCCTATCAGTCCCTGACACCCTCAAAAGTCCCTCCCCAGCTTTCTTGGAGCCCCCTTAAAATACTGGAAGGCCTTTGAGGGTCCCTTCCAACCTCATGCAGTCTGTGAATCAATGAGATTGGTGGAGCTATTGATGTGATGCTGGTTGGTTCTCCTTCAAAACCAGTGTCCTCTTCAAGGACAAAAAGATGGTGCTTGGTGGTGCCTGGTTCCAGATCCTGGTGGGGTTTTTAGGGCTGTCTAAATCAGCTTCCAAAATAGAATCTGCTGTGGCAGGAGGGAAGGAGTAAAATGTCTTGTTGCTAAGGAACATGACAGAGAACTGGGAGATGTGACTCAGTCCTTGGCTTTGTATCATTCCTCTTCAGCAAGATGTGGGTCCACAGAGCCTGCCCCTCTATGTGTGAGGGGATGGATGATATTAAAAATATTTACTGGGGTTTTAAGGAGGGGCTGAGAGAACTGATGCTGGTGGGGAACCAGCTGAACCCAGTCCTCTCACACCGTTAAATGTCTTCCTGAGTGTTTGCAGATAGGAGGAGAATAGGAAATATGTGGGAAAGCCAAACCCAGTTTCTCATTCCCTGATTCCTGGTTCTGCTCTTATTTTGTTTTCCCCGTGCCTGTCACTGCTCTTTCTCTCCCTGCAGCAGAGTTTAATTTTAGAGGAGAATGAATCCTGAGGGGCCAATAGCCTGGAAAAATGTTGAGCTTGACCTGCTGTAAATCTCTCTGCAGAGAGGATGGATTTCACTTTTGTTTTGCCATCTTCCCCGTGCTTTTCATGCAGCATTCCCAGCCCTTCTCCCCTCTCTGCCTGGACATTGCTGTTTGTTGATGTGTTTTGAACTCTGCAGCCACGTGTGTGCCTGCTCCTGCCCTTAGCCCCACGCTCTCCCGGCAGCAGGGGCCAGCTGGGTTCTGCCACATAGTTTCATAGTTTCAGTTAGGGTTGGAAGGGACCACAAGGATCAGCTAGTTCCAACCCCCCTGCCATGGGCAGGGACACTCTACCCTAGATCAGGCTGGACAGAGCCTCGTCTAGCTTGGTCTTAAACACCTCCAGGGACAGGGCCTCAACCACCTCCCTGGACAACCCATTCCAGGGCTTCACCACCCTCACGGTGAAGAACTTCCTCCTCCCCTCCAGCCTGAATCTCCCCACCTCCAGCTTCATTCCATTCCCCCTAGTCCTATCACTCCCTGAGAGCCTGAAAAGTCCCTCCCCAGCCTTCTTGTAGGCCCCCTTCAGATACTGGAAGGCCACAATGAGGTCACCTCGGAGCCTTCTCTTCTCCAGCCTGAACAGCCCAACTCCTTCAGTCTGTCCTCACAGGAGAGGTGCTCCAGCCCTCTGCTCATCCTCGTGGCCCTTCTCTGGACACACTCCAGCACCTCTAGATCCTTCTTGTAATAGGGGCTCCAGAACTGGAGGCAGTACTCCAGGTGGGGTCTCACCAGAGCTGAGTAGAGGGGGAGAATCCCCTCCCTTGCCCTGCTGGCCACACTTCTCCTGCTGCAGCCCAGGCTCTGATTGGCTTTCTGGGCTGCAAGTGCACACTGAGAGCTCCTGGTGAGCTTCTCGTCCACCCCAAGTCTCTCTCCTCTGGGCTGCTCCCCAGCCAGTCACTGCCCAGCCTGTCAAAGCACCTCGAGTAAGAGGAGGAACAAACGTGCTGGGCTGTGTGGGGCAGCAAGCACCCTCCAAGAGCATCTCTTGGAGTCAGAGTTGACAAACCCTGCCTTAGAAAACATGCTGCTGACAAGGGTCCTGCGAAGGGGAGCTCAAAACCAAAGCAGTGGTAGCAACAGGAGGTCAGGCAGGTGTGCTTTGTTCAGCTGGCTTCGGTTTCCCTTGGCCAGGTCTAGGGAGGTTGCAAGGGGGACAGGCAGTGGGTTTGTGAGGGTGTCCTATGGGAAGCTGGAAGAGGGGAGATTTAGGCTGGAGATTAGGAAGAAATTCTAGACAGTGAGGGTGGTGAGATACTGGGACAGGTTGTCCAGGGAGGCTGTGGATGCCCCCTCCCTGGAGGTGTTCAAGGCCAGGATGGATGGGACCTTGAGCAGCCTGGGCTGGTGGGAGGTGTCCTTGCCCATGGCAGGTGGGGTTGGAAGTGGATGATCTTGTAGCTCCCCTTCCAACCCAAACTGTTCTAGGCTTCTATAAGGTGCCACGATATGTTGGTGACTCACCAGAAGCCTGGATGCCCACTGAGGCAGAGCTTAACCTTTGTTGCTCACATGCAAGACCTGAAATCTGCTCTTTGCTTTTCTGTGGCTTGCTCCCCCTGAAAAGAGGCAGGGTGTGTGGGGTGGGAGGTGCTGGCCTGGGCTGCAAGGCTGACTGTGTTGTGTTTTGCTCTCAGCAGAGCCTTTGTGTCATGGGGGTCTGCATACTGAAGAGGGAAGGAGCAGGCTGCCCAGAGAGGTTGTGGAGTCTTTCTCTGGAGGGATTCCAAACCACCTGGCCATTGGGCTCCTGGGCAAGCTGCTGTGGGCACCCTTGCTTTAGCAGGGGGGTTGAACTAGATGATCTCTAGAGGTCCCTTCCAACCCCTGCCCTGCTGGGATTCTGGAATTCTTTGCAAAGGCTCTCCTGTTTGATCACCATGATTCAAAAGCCAAGGAATCAGGAGCTGTTTTCCATCCTCCCTTTCCTTTTGCTGCCAACAGTTTGGGCAATTTCGTTCAGGATGGCATGTTAGAAGTGCTCTCAGGAAGAGCTTTGTGTGGCCCAGACATGATTCTTGTGCAGTGTGGGCTGAGATACAAGGTGTCACTGGTCTCTGCACTGACCTGATGGGTGTAAATCCTCATCTTAAAGGTCTCTTCCAGCCCAAAATGATTCAGTGATTCCAAATCCAGAGTAATCTGCACTGGCACAGGAGGAGGCAGAAGCTGGTGTTCCATGGCTTGGTTGTACCTCAGTGAATTCAAGTCATTTGCCAGCAGGCTGAGGGTAGTCCTGCAGGGAGCTCAGCATAAGAAGTTTCCTGCACTCTGCTCCACCACCCCCTCACTCTGGCTGCCACAACTGCTCATGCTGTAAGAGCATCAGGTTCAGCAGATTAGTTGTAATCTGGGTTCCTGCAGTGGGTCAGCTCACAGTGCAACCCTCATGGAAAGGTGGAGGAGCACAACAGGAGGTGCCACAGTGGCTGCAAGGGCAGCAAGTCAAAGGAGTATGCAAGAGAGACCTTCTGAGGAGCAGCTGAGGGAGCTGGGGTTGTTTAGCCTGGAGAAGAGGAGGCTGAGGGGAGCAGTCTCTATTAGCTACATGGAAGGAGGTTGGAGTGAGGTGGGGGTTGGGCTCTTCTCCAAAGGCAAATGTGATAAGACAAAGGAACAAGTGGTAGGAGAGCAGATTTAGACTGGAGGTTAGGAAGAAATTCTTGACAGTGAGGGTGGTGAGACACTGGCACAGGTTGCCCAGGGAGGCTGTGGAGATGTTCAGGGCCAAGTTGGATGAAGCCTTGAGCAACCTGGGCTGGTGGGAGGTGTCCCTGCCCATGGCAGGGGGTTGGATCTAGATGATCTTTAAGGTCTTTTCTAATCTAAACCATTCTGTGAGTCTATGATTGTCTGGTATGATGAGGAAATGGCCTCAAGCTGTGCCAGAGGAGCTTTTAGGACATTCAGAAAAGTGCCTTCCCCAAAAGGCTTGTCAAGACCTGGAACAGGGCTGTGATGGAGTCCCCATCCCTGGAGGGCTTTCAAAGCTCTTTAGATGTGCTGTTGAGGGACACAGTTTAGTGGTCACCTGGCAGTACTGACTTAGGGGTTGGACTCAATGACCTTAAATGGCTCTTCCCACCCAAACATTCCCATGATTCTACAGCCCAGGAGATCCCTGGGAGCTTTCAGTGGGTTGCCAGTGTCCCCCAGGAGAAGCAGATTGTGCTGAACAGCCACAGAACTGCCCTGATGGCTGACACCTTGCTCCAGGAAATGAGCTGCACAAAGTGTATCCTGCAGTGGCTTCTCAGTCCCTGGCTCTGAGGGTGAACAAGCCCTGCCTTTAATGAAGTAATTGCTGGTTAATGGATTTTATCAATGGCAGGGGAATTTCAGGCCTCACCTCCTACAAAAGCCTGGTGGTATGGCAACAACAGCATGGTTGGATTGATGAATGTTCCTCAGGGAGGTACAGACCATGGCAGCTTCCCAAACCCACAATGAGCTACCTGGCACAGCTGACCCCTTTTTTTCCTTCCCTCCCTTCCCACCACACAAAGGCTGGAGCCAGCCTGGTTATGTCAGCTAAGGCTGGGATATTTTTTTCTCACTCCTAAGTGACCTGTTTGGTGCCAGCAAACCTTCCAAAGCAGCCCAAGCTTGGGTGGGGTTTTTATTGTTTGGGTTTTGATTGGGGTTTTACTTTCAGCCAATCTCACTGTGGAGAGCTTGATGGAATATTTGCTGGTTGAGGCCAGGGTGTTCAGCCAGAGCTGCCTTTCTGAGGAAAATCAGCCCCTGCTCCTTCTAGGAAAGCCTCCAGTTCTTGGTCAAGAGTTTGTCTGAGAGTGGTTAAACCTGAGGGGGAAAGGGATATGGCTAAGTGTTGGCATTTGGGAGGGGATTTGGTAACCCAGCAGCATCTCTGCCACCATGGAAAGTTGTCTGGAGGTGATGCTGCTTTGAGTCTGAATTCACTGCCAGGAGGGAGCTGGGGTTGCTTAGCCTGGAGGAGGCTCAGGGGAGACCTTCTTGCTCTCTCCAACTCCCTGCAGGGAGGTTGTAGCCAGGTGGGGGTTGGTCTCTTCTCCCAGGCAAGCAGCACCAGAACAAGAGGACACAACCTCAAGCTGTGCCAGGGGAAGTTTAGGCTGGAGGTGAGGAGAAAGTTGTTCACTGAGAGAGTCATTGGCCATTGGAATGTGCTGCCCTGGGAGGTGTTCAAAAAGGGATTGGACATGGCACTTGGAGCCATGGTTTAGTTAGTCATGAGGTGTTGGGTGACAGGTTGGACTTGATGATCTTTGAGGTCTTTTCCAGCCTGATTGATTCTATGATTCTATGACCCTTGACCACCTGACCACCTCACATGGAGACCCTGAACTCACAGAGTCACAGAATGCCAGGTTGGAAGGAACTGCCAAGGATCATCTGGTCCAACCTTCCTAGGCTGTGATTGGGCTGGATTTAGCACATCCCCACTTCATTTATTGGACCAAAAGGGTAGAAGAAGGCTAACTGGTTTCTCTAAATCACCTTTGTAGCAATTTTAGGTTTGTTTCCTTGATTCCCTAACTCCCATTGTTCACTGTTTCTGAGGGTTTTGAGAGTGGCAAATGGTTTGTTTCTGCTCTAAAGGCTGTGCCTTGCTGCCATCCCTCACTGATTCTGGGGGGCTGAGCTGGGGGGAGGAGTGTGGGGCAACTGCTCATGCAGGTGCTGTCACCAGTGGGCCAGCAAAGGTTTAGAACCAGGATTTTGGAGCAGAAAACATGTACTCTGCAGGATGCTTGGTAGCACCTTTGGCATTATCCACAACCTGGGAGTGCTGTGCTGGCTTCATCTCAAGCAAAATGCACCAGAACTGAAACCTCTCTGCTGGTCTGAGGGTCAAACGATGCCGGGGGTTGGGAAGGTGGAGAGACAACGTTTCACTTCTATTGCTGTTGGCAGCAGGACAGCATACCTGCAGCCTCCTGAGCTCTGGCAGCTTAGGAGGGTGGCTTATCCTTATCAGACACCTACCTGCTTTTTTGTTCTCTTCTATAAGCTGTCAGCACAGCTCGGATTTTCTCCCTGTTCTCTCTTTCTTTTCTTCCCCACCCCAGAGAAGCTCAGCTCCTATCAGTGAATCATCCCTGCGTAGGTATGAACCTCTGTAGTCAGTTTAGCCTGAGAAGCTCTCATCCAGAGCAGGCAGTGATTCAGAGAAGAGAAAACTCTCTTCCACCAGGCTGTTGGTAAGGGAATTTGTGGTGACTGAACCTGCTGGGGCATTGCCCTGACAGTGTCCTGGTCCGCTGTGGTGTGAGTGGAGGAGGCTGCTTAATGATGCAGGAAACAAGACAATTCTTCTAACCTGTGGCTTAAAGGCAGGGCAGACTTGGGGGGGTTTAAAAGCTCAGCTCTCCCTTCTGGTTAGGAGTGTAAAGAAGGAGCATTACCAAGCAAAAAGGACATCTCTGGATCGTGGAGGTGGATCCATTGCTCCTTCTTCTGAGGTGACACCCACAAGTCACTTGCTGACCTGGGCACCAGCTTTAGGATCTCTACAGTCCTGGACCTGTTTTCCCTCCATTTGAAGTCCATTTTCTGTTGGACTCATTTAGTCCAAGCAGATACTTCATGAAGAGCTGCATGCAGAAGCCTGTGAAAGGATTCAGATTCACTTGCTGACCTGGTCACTTGCTGACCTGGGCACCAGCTTTAGGCTCTCTGCAGTCCTGGACCTGTTTTCCCTCCATTTGAAGTCCATTTTCTCTTTCACTCATTTAGTCCAAGCAGATACTTCATGAAGAGCTGCATGCAGAAGCCTGTGAAAGGATTCAGATTCACTTGCTGACCTGGTCACTTGCTGACCTAGGCACCAGCTTTAGGATCTCTGCAGTCCTGGACCTGGCTGTGTTTTCCCTCCATTTGAAGTCCATTTTCTGTTGGACTCATTTAGTCCAAGCAGATACCTCATGAAGAGCTGCATGCCAGAAGCCTGTGAAAGGATTCAGATTCACTTGCTGACCTGGTCACTTGCTGACCTGGGCACCAGCTTTAGGATCTCTGCAGTCCTGGACCTGTTTTCCCTCCATTTGAAGTCCATTTTCTGATGGACTCATTGAGTCCAAGCAGATACCTCATGAAGAGCTGCATGCCAGAAGCCTGTGAAAGGATTCAGATTCACTTGCTGACCTGGTCACTTGCTGACCTGGGCACCAGCTTTAGGATCTCTACAGTCCTGGACCTGTTTTACCTCACAGTATCACACAGTATCACAGTATAACCAAGGTTGGAAGAGACCCCAAGGATCATCAAGTCCAACCTGTCCCAACAGACCTCACCTAGACCATGGCACCAAGCGCCACGTCAATCTCCCCTTGAACACCTCCAGGGACGGCGACTCCACCACCTCCCTGGGCAGCCATTCCAATGACGAATGACTCGCTCAGTGAAGAACTTCCTCCTCACCTCGAGTCTAAACCTCCCCTGGCACAGCTTGAGATCCCCTTGTTCTGGTGCTGGTTGCCTGGGAGAAGAGACCAACCCCCTCCTGTCTACAACCACCTCCATTTGAAGTCCATTTTCTGTTGGACTCATTTAGTCCAAGCAGATACTTCATGAAGAGCTGCATGCAGAAGCCTGTGAAAGGATTCAGATTCCTGCCTAGGTGTTACTAATTATTAGTCTGTGTGAGGGGGTAAAAGTGTCTGTCTCAGGTCTAGCACCTCCAGTAGCAATTTCACAGGAGCCTGAGCCCTTTGAAATACCCCAAGAGGCAGGATGAGGCTCTTGTCTGCATTTGGGTTTGAGCAGGGATGGATGATAGGAGGTGATAAATGAGGCATTACTCCCCTGCAAGGATGGATCCGAGCAGAAGCTCTCCTAACTTCATCTGGCACGTTGGCACAATCTGTTCAGTTGCTGTGGGATTCAATAAACCAGCCCCACCAAACTGAAAATGTGCCTTTAATTAAAGCCCCCACAGCCACAGTTTGTCAGGCTCAGAGCTTCTGCTTGTTGTCAAGTGGTCCAGGTTTGGTTGCTGTGGCTTCTGCTGGCGGTTTGGGGGTTGCAGGTGTTCGGATGGGATTGGGCTGCTGAAGATCAGTGTGGTGTCAGGGCTGGTAAAAGAGGCTTCATCCAGGACACAGAAATGTGTTAAGGTCCCTGCAATCAGGGTTTGTTATAAAGAGAAGGGCTGAAGCAGCACCTGGTGAAGTGGAAGGGAAATGCTCAGCTGTTGAAAGGGATAAAATCACTGCAGAATCCTTTTGGTTGGGAAGGACCTTTCAGATCATCAAATCCAGCACTGCCAGGTCTCCACTAAACCTATGTTCCCCAGCACCACATCTTCATGGCTTTGAAACCCCTCCAGGGATGGGGACTCCACCACTGCCCTGGGCAGTCTGTTCTAGGGCTTGACAACCCCTTTGAGGAAGAAATTGTACCTCATGTCCAGCCTAAACCTCCCTTGGTGCAACTTGAGGCCATTTCCTCTCGCCCTATAGCTTGTTCTTTGGGAGGAGAGACAGACATCTTCCTGTTGCTCCAACCTCCTTTGAGGCTTTTCTTTTCTGATTACCCTGCTGGGATTTGCTGTCAGTACTTGGGGATTTAATGCAGGTTGTCTCTCCTCTGTGGGATTTGAGGCAGGATCGGAGGAGTGATGGCTGGAATTGCCTTGCTGTGCTGCAGGAGCCTTTACAGCTTCCTGGGGCTATAAAGGCTTCCTCACAAAGCCCAGCCTTTTCTACCTAGTGATTTGTTCTCCTCAGTGGAGCTCTTCTGGGGAAGTCAAACTGCTTTTAAATCATGGCCACAATGGCACTTTTGTTGGGGAGGCCAGAGCCCTCCCTCTTCCAGCCTGGGCCTCAGGAAGAAAAGTTGACATTCAAGGGCATTGTTCTGCTTCCATTCAAACCTGCTGGGCCTCTCCTCCCCTTTTGCATGAGTTTATTTGTGTCACCCACTTCTGCCCTGAGTGGCTCCCCGTGGCACTGGGGGGGGTTGTTCCCCTGACCCAGACAGGATGCTTTGAACAGGGGTTTCACCATAACACAGAGACTACGTGGCCTCACATGGAGCAGGAGGTTTGGAGGGATGGCTCCTGAGCTGTGTTTTCACTTCTTTGTAGCCTTGGTTTTTCATTTTGAGGAGGATAAATTGCACCTCTTCAAACCAGCTGCCTTGGGGTTCTGTTGAATAAAGCAAAGACAGAAAAACAAGTGCAAAGGCTTGAGAAGATTCAAAGAAGACTCCTGAAAGGAGGTGGTAGCAAGGTGGAGGTTGGTCTCTTCTCCCAAATAACAAATGATAGGACAAGAGGAAACAGCCTCAAGTTCCACCTGGGGAGGTTTAAGTTGGACATGAGGAACAATTTCTTCACTGAAAGGGCTCTCCAACACTGGAATGGTCTGCCCAAGGCAGTGGTGGAGTCACCATCCCTGGTGGTGTTTAGATGCTGTGTGGACCTGGTGCTTAGGGACATGATTTGGTGGTGACCTTGCAGTGCTGGGTTGAAGGTTGGACTGGATGATCTTGAAGGTCTCTTCCAGCCAAAGGTATTCCGTGAGTCAGTGGACAGGAGATGACTGGTTGTGTGAGTTTGGCTGCTTTCACTTTTGCAGGGATGCAAACCAGAGCTGTCAGGTGCTGCCCATCAGCCATCTCTGTGACAGAGCTCTAGGATGCTCCCACCTGGAGCTGCTCAGCAGCTTGAACCTGTCTTGGTGCCACCTTCTCCCTTCACAGCTGCCTGTTGTTTAGTTCTGCGCCGGCCAAGACGCCGAACCCAAGCCAAGGCTCTGCTTAGCAGCTCAGCCTGGAGAATCTCTTCCTGCAGATAATTGATATGAGCACTTTGACAGCCCTTACGTGCTGTGTAGAACGTGTTGTGGTTGTGCTTGGCCCTGCCCAGCTGGGCCAAAGCTAAGATGCTGTGCTTTGTTCTGTTGTGCAGTGTCAAAGAAGCACGGCAAGCTCATCACCTTCCTGCGGACATTCATGAAGTCGCGCCCAACGAAGCAGAAGCTGAAGCAGCGGGGGATCCTGAAGGAAAGAGTCTTTGGCTGTGACCTGGGAGAGCACCTACTCAACTCTGGCCATGATGGTAAGGAGCCATCCTTTCCTGAGCTCTTCCTCTGTTGGGAATCTTGTTTCAGCTAGCAAAGGGGGGCTGGCAGAGAGAAGTGCAGCAGAAATGGGGTGGCTGGGAAGGTAAACGCTGCTGAGAAGCATCGGGGGAGCTCTGAGGATGGATGGAGCTACTGAAGATGAGTTAAGCTGGAGGAGGGGAGATGCAGACTGGAGATTGGGAAGAAATTCTTTAGAGTGAAAGGTGGGGAGACACTGGAACAGGTCGTGGATGCCCCCTCCCTGCAGACATTCAAGGCCAGGTTGCATGAGGCTTTGAGCAACCTGGGCTAGTGAGAGGTGGTGTCCCCGCCCATGGCAGGGGGGTTGGAACTGGATGCTCATTAAGGTTCTTTCCAACCCAAACCATTCTATGACTCTTAACCACTTGAGTTCTTCAAGTAAATATTAAATTTGAGGTTGTTGGGGTTTTTTTTTGCAGGGAAAGAAACTTCATTTGTGTGTCAGTGCCAATGAATAATGAAGTGTTGTGTGAAATCCATACAGTTCCTGGGTGCTTTTGTGTGATGGCAGCAGGATTTGCAATGTAAATCCTCCATCTGCCTTTTCCTCTGGAGTTCACAACATGTCCAGGAATCCATTTGGCACAGTTTACTTCCCTCTCTGTTTGTTACCATGAGCTCTCCATAGGTGTTCTCTGTGTCTTTTGCCTTCCCACACCAGCGGTTTAGGGAGGCAGCAGAGGGGAGCTGCTTACCCTCCAAGCAAACCATTACACAGTTGTTCCTACTCTTCCTCAGATGAGCTGTTGTTTCACATGCTCTTTCCTGCCCTCTCACTGTGACATCCCCACTCTGGCCTGTGAGGTCTGGAGGTATCTGCATTGCTGAGAAGCAAACAGGACTCAAATTCTTTCACAGTTCACTAGCCAAGGTCGTTCCCACGAATGGCTCATGGTGAGGGTTAGTTAGGAAAGCAGTGCGGAGCAGCCACAGGCTGCAGCCAGCTTGCCCGGGAGTTAAAACCATCAGGAGATGAGTGATGGGTGCAGCATCACTGTCTGGCTATGTGTGCTTGGTGAGCTCTTCCCCAGGTTTGCTCCTTGCCTGATGGTTCTGCAGCAGAGCTCTTGTGCCAGGGTTGTTCATCCAGTGTCTGCCAGCTTTGCGTGGGGGCCGGAGGAGAAGCAGTGCGATGCTGGGGTGGGAGAGGAGTTTCTCTGTGCCCCAAACTCCTAATTCATGAGTGCCTTCTGGGGAGGGGATGGTAAGGGTGGGGAGCTGTTTGGTGCTGTTTTTCCAGCTGATTCAGTTGGTAACAGCCATGTGCACTCCCTGGCCTGACATAAAGTGTTTTACTACCAGTTGATGAGTAATATGAGCTTGTTCTTATGGAATCAGGTCTGTGGCAAAGCCTGTTGGCTTGTTAATTGGAACCAGTAGAGATCTTTACTGCTGGGGCTTGAAAAGCATCAGAGAGCCAGCAGCTGGATGGTTTGGAGACAGAAACAGACAGTAACCCATGTAAGATCTGCATCAGGAGTTAGGTAATTTACACTGCTGGGTAGCTATAGAGCTGGTTTTATATTCATGCTGTGGGAGCAGTCTTGGAGGGCAGGAGACATGCCAGTGGAGTGAGCTCATTAATGGCAAAGAGAGAAAATGCTCTTTTATCCCCAGCCCTCCTCCTGTCCATTTCAGTTAGGCACAAGTCAGCAATCATTAAAGCTCTTCCTTGCCCTCCGTGCTGACTTCTTCCTCCGGCTTTAGGGGGGACACTTTTTTTCTTTAGCATTAAAAGACACATCCTGAGCTGAAGTGAACTGTTGTGACTCCACTGCAGGCTCCTGTTTGACAGCCCCTGGGAGCTCGCTTCTCGCCCTGGTCACTCCCCTCCCGTGCAGTGGAGCGGCTTCGACCGACGGCGCTGTGCTAATGAGCTCTCATCAGCTGAGTAGCTACCAAGTTGTTTTCACCCTTGATTGGAGAGCTCTTTCCTAACTCCCCGGAGTGAAACAGCTCCAGTTTGAATGCTGCTGAGAGGGGCAGGTCTCCATTTCTCACAGCAGGGTTGGTTTGTGCTGTGTGATTCACCTCCCTGCCCTGTATTCCAAGTGACGTAATGCCCAGGACTGGTTCTGCGGAGCCGTCCCTGGGCTCCTGCGGCTCCAGCTGGGTGCAGGCACAGCGTTTTAAGACTCCCTCTCTCTCTAGCATTAAGGTTGCTCAGCCTTGCAGCCAAATGCAGTGTTGGTCTGCTGAGAGGGGACTGAGATACCACAGGAGACCCTAAGCTGAAGGAACAGTGTGGCCAGCAGGGGCAGGGAGGTCATTCTGCCCCTGTATACAGCACTGGTTAGGCCACACCTGGAGTCCTGTGTCCAGTGCTGGGCCCCTCAGGTTAGGAAGGAGGTTGACTTGCTGGAAGGTGTCCAGAGAAGGGCAACAAGGTTGGTGAGGGGTTTGGAACACAAGCCCTATGAGGAGAGGCTGAGGGAGCTGGGGTTGCTTAGCCTGGAGAAGAGGAGACTCAGGGGTGACCTTCTTGCTCTCTACAACTACCTGAAGGGAGATTGTAGCCAGGCAGAGGTTGGTCTCTTTTCCCATGCAGGCAACACCAGAACAAGAGGACACAGTCTCAAGCTGTGCCAGGGGAGGTTTAGACTGGATGTTAGGAGGAAGTTCTATACAGAGAGAGTGATTGCCCATTGGAATGGTCTGCCCAGAGAGGTGGTGGAGTCACCACCATTGGAGGTATTCAGGAGGAGACTTGATGGGGTACTGGGTGCCATGATCTAGCTGTTTAGGTGGGTTGGATTGGTTGATAGGTTGGACACGATGATCTTGAAGGTCTCTTCCAACCTGGATTTATTGTATTGTATAGTTACAGCAAAGCTGCAGCCCTGCTCCTTCACCTCACAACCAGAACGTGCAAAAGTGTTGTCATAGCAGCACAGAGCTGGAGCTGAAGCCTGTGTGTGGTGCCTGCTGGTTGAGCTTTGGGATTACAGCTCAGCCCAGAAACCCCAGAAGAACCCAAAGCATTCATAGATTGGAGTAGGTTGATGCCAGCTGAGAGAGGTTCTCTCTAATATCCAAAAAGATTTAGTAGGAGTGAAGGAGAAAATAATCCCAGAAGGGGATTGGAAGGGACCTGTAGAGATCCTCCAGTCCAAGCAAAACAGGGTCACCCAGAACAGGTTGCCCAGGATCACAACAGCCCCAGGGCTCTCAGCCTTCCCTCCTCACAGGGATGCTCCAGTCCTCTTTGTAGCCTCCACTGGACTCTCTCCAGTAGGTCTTTGTCTCGCTTGAACTGGGGAGCCCAGAAATGGACTCAGTCCACCAGCTGTGGCCTCGTTAGGGCAGAGTGGAAGAGGAAGAGAACCTCCCTCAACCTGCTGGCCACACTCTTGGCCCTTTTTGGCCATGAGGACACACTGCTGGCTCACAGACAACGTGGTGTCCACCAGCACTCCCAGGTCCTTCTCCTTGAAGCTGCTTTCCAGCGGGTCCATTCCTCGCCTGTACTGCTGAGGTTATTCCTCCCCAGAACAATAATGCTGCCCAGGGTGCTTGAAATGAGTGGCTCAGCATTCATGTGCTCCTCACAGATCCAACACTGAACCAAACTGGAGTTGTGGTGAGGATGTCGTTGGTTACCAGCTCTGGGGAGCTGGTGGAACCTCACTCCTCAGCAGTGTGCTGTGAAACAAGGCGAGCAGCCACGAACACCTGAAAGCTTGCCTGTCTCTTAGCTAGGAAGTGGTGAGAGGTGAGGAAGGACAGAGACTGAAACAGGTCTAACATTTTTAGTCCTGAGCACTGTGTGGAGGCAGCTGGCCTGGGTTGCTTAGCTGGGAGAAGATGGTTTTGCTGTCGTGCCTCTCTAATACCCCAAGGGGAATTTGCAAGCGCAGAGGGAATGTTCTACCTCCTGCAGTATGCTGCCTTTTTGCTGCCTCAGCAAGTCATCACTCATCACTGCAGCCTCTTTCAGGAGGACAATAAATTGGGATGAGCTGTAGAGGAAACAGAGATGTGCCCTGTTCAACAGAGCAGGAGCCCTGGTGACACATCCTGCACAGCTCCATGCACACACTTCACATGCAGGGTGCACCAAGGTGTAAACCAGGGAAGCAGACACAGTCTCAAGCTGTGCCAGGGGAGTTCAGGCTGGATGTTAGGAAGAAATTCTTCCCAGGAAGAGAGATTGGCCATTGGAATGTGCTGCCCAGGGAGGTGGTGGAGTCACTGTCCCTGGAGGGGGGGACTGGATGAGGCACTTAGTGCCGTGGTTTAGTTGGTTAGATGGTGTTGGGTGATAGGTTGGACTTGATGGTCACAGGATGTCAGGGGTTGGAAGGGGCCCAAAGAGATCATCAAGTCCAACCCCCCTGCCAGAGCAGGGCCATAGAATCTAGCTCAGGTCACACAGGAACACATCCAGATGGGCCTTGAAAGGCTCCAGAGAAGGAGACTCCACAACCTCTCTGGGCAGCCTGCTCCAGTGCTCTGTGACCCTTACAGTAAAGAAGTTTCCCCTTGTGTTGAGGTGGAAGCTCCTGTGCTGCAACTTACATCCATTGCTCCTTGTCCTGTCACAGGGAGCAAGTGAGCAGAGCCTGTCCCCTCCCTCCTGACCCCCAGCCCTCAGAAAATTTTAAACATTTATTAAATCCCCTCTAATTCTTCTCTTCCCCAGACTAAAAAGCCCCAGGTGCCTCAGCCTCTCCTCACCAGGCAGTGCTGCAGTCCCCTAACCATCCTCCTTGCCCTCTGCTGGACCTCTGCAGCAGATCTCTGTCCCTCTTGAGCTGGGGAGCCCAGACCTGAAGGCAGCTCTCAAGATGAGGTCTCACCTGGTGGTTTCCAACCTGGTTAATTCTGTGTTCTGTATTCATTTATCTTGCTTTGCCTGAGCTGTTGAGGTCAGCCTGGCTCTGAGGCACAGTGCTTGTCTTCTGAAAGGTTCCTCTGAGGCTGGCAAGACCAACTTGCAGCTGCTGAACTTCAGGTCTTGTTTACTGTAGTCTCTCCTTAGGGGAAGAAGGTGACTGGGGAAGGTGGGAGGAGTGGTGCAAACAGGATGGTGTTGCCTTTTTCATCTTGGGCTGAGGATTTACTCTGTCATTGTTTTAATTGATGTGTGTGTCTCTGAGAGCCAACACTGTGAGCAGGTATGGAGGCAGGAAAGGATTCTAACAGCTGTTGTTATGTTGACAGTGGTTGGGGTGAGTGCTGCACCTTAAACTCTGCACCTGGTGATTCATGATGGGGATTGTGGAGATGATTGGGCTGGCAGCTGGAGATAGGCAGTGTCCTGGGTTTGGTTCTATTTGGTTGAGTTCCAGTTTGTGGTGTGCTGGCACTTCCCAAACAAGGAGGGAACCCTTGTGTGGTGGGAATCACAGAATGATTTGGATGGGAAGGGAGCTTTCAAGGTCATCTGGTCCAACCCCCATGCAGGGACATGTGGAGCTAGGGCAGGTTGCTGAAAGCTCCAGACAGCTTGAGCTGGAATGTTTCTAGGCATGGGGCATCTCCCACCTCTCTGGCCAAGCTATTGCCTTTTGGAGGATCTAGATCTCATTTTTGATGGGACAGTACCAGTGATCTGTGATCAGCTGGACAAGGTGTAGCTTTCCCTGCTGAGAAAGCAAATGCCTACAGAGAGCAGAGTTCACCAACACCCCTGAGTCTTGAGCTCTGTCCTTCCTATTCTTCCCACTTCCCCCACTTTAGAAGCAGTTCTTTGGTCAAGTTGGGCAGGATGATAGCCAAACCCAAAGCTGAGACTCTTCAGAGCTGTGTGCAAGGTCAAATCCCAGCAGATCTTGGTCCTCTGATGTGCTAAACACTCACAACAACTGTTCGCAAGGGGTGGCTTTATTCCCTTGTGCTGGTGGTTGTGCTCTTCAGCTAAGCTCCTTAACAGCACCTTGGGATTTCTGGTGCCATCCCAGCTTGGTCTGGGTTTTCTGGTGTCACCTTTCCCTTCAAGCCATCCACTGGCTGTGCAGCTGGGTGGTGTAGTTGCTTCAGATGCTAACTCGTTGCAGATTTGGAGGGAGAGCACTGTTGCCAGAACAGAGCAGCACAAGGAATGAGATATCTTGGGCAGCATCTTGGCAGGCAGCTGTATCAATCTGGTTCCCCTTAGCTCAAGCAGAAGTTTGGGAATCTCTGTGTCATCTCTTTGGGCCCTGGCATTAATGTGAGGAGTCCCTTTTACTGGCTAATAGTTTTCATTACAATAACACTCTGCCTGGGTTTGGAGCTGTGCCAGCTGTGAGAGAAGCCTTCAGCTGGAATTCAGGCCAGCCAAGTCTTACATGTTTCTTAATTTTTCAGCTTTTCTGGATGTTTTAACTCTTGGAGGATTCATTCAGCTGGTTTCCACCCTCTCTGTTTTTGCAGGAGGCTGGAGCTGAACGTGACAAACAAAAAAAGAAAGCAAACTTGGCTGAAAAGTAGAAACATGTTTACACAAGGCTTGATTTGGGGGCTTTTTTTTCCCTCCCCTCTTGCTTTGAATACTATTTTTAACTGGAGGCACCAAAGGCAAGGCCTTCCAATCTATATTCTGATGTCCTTGGGAGGGAAGGGATGGAAGGGTTGGGATGGAATGGAATGGGTTGGAATGGAATGGAATGGGTTGGAATGGAATGGAATGGAATGGAATGGGTTGGAATGGAATGGAATGGGTTGGAATGGAATGGAATGGGTTGGAATGGAATGGAATGGGTTGGAATGGAATGGAATGGAATGGAATGGAATGGAATAGACCAGGTTGGAAAAGACCTTTGAGATCATCTGTTCCAACCCATCAGCCAACACCATCTAATCAACTGAACCTTGGCACTAAATGCCTCATCCAGGCTCTTTTTAAACACCTCCAGTGGTGGTGACTCCACCACCTCCCTGGGCAGCACATTCCAATGGCCAATTCCTCTTTCTAGGAAGAACTTCTTCCTGACATCCAGCCTGAACCTCCCCTGGCACAGCTTGAGATGGGCAACGAGGCTGGCGAGAGGCCTTGAGCACAAGCCCTATGAGGAGAGGCTGAGGGAGCTGGGGTTGCTTAGCCTGGAGAAGAGGAGGCTCAGGGGAGACCTCATTGCTGCCTACAACTCCCTGAAGGGAGGTTGTAGCCAGGTGAGGGTTGGTCTCTTCTTCCAGGCAAGCAGCACCAGAACAAGAGGACACAGTCTCAAGCTGTGCCAGGGGAAGTTTAGGCTGGAGGTGAGGAGAAAGTTCTTCCCAGAGAGAGTTGTTAGCTTTGGAATGTGCTGCCCAGGGAGGGGGTGGAGTCCCCATCCCTGGAGGTGTTCAAGAGGGGATCGGACGTGGCACTTGGTGCCATGGTTTAGTCATGAGGTCTGTGGTGCCAGGTTGGACTTGCTGATCTTTGAGCTCTCTTCCAACCTTGGTGATTCTGTGATTCTGTTCTCTGCTTTGCTCCAAGATTTCTCCCTTCAGAAAAAGCCATCAGCAATAGATCTTGCAGCTTTACCTGGGCCTGCCACAGCTCAGAGAGCAGAGAGATCAGTGGCAGCAGCCCTGGGACGTAGTTCCTCAGGTATGCTTGGAATTGTTAGGACTTGAATGCTGCCAACCACATCAAGTTGATTTATTGAAGCACTTCTTGTTCTTCCACAAAGGGCTGTTGAAGTGCTGCACGAAAGAGGCAGGTCCTGTGCGTGGTGTTAGCCATAACATTGAGCTCAGGATGATGAAATTGGCCACAGTCATCACCATGGGCTGAGGGGAATGTTGGCTGGGGATGAGGGTGAAGGTTTATGTGAGCTGCTTTCACTCAGTGAATGAACCCTTGGGGTATTTCTGTGCTTTTAATAGGTGTTTTCAGAGTGTCCAAGCTGACAACTTTGAGTGGGAATGAAAAGGTTTCAAACCTCTAAGCAGGTTCAGATCTGGCATCCTGCTTTTACATAATGGCCAGGTGGCTTTGGAAGCTCTTCAGAGAAGGAGGCTCCACAACCTCTCTGGGCAGCCTGCTTCAGAGCTCCAGCACCCTCACAGCAAAGAATTTTCCCCCCATGTTCAGATGGAACCTCCTGGGTTCCACTTTGTGCCCAGTGCTCCTTGTCTTGCCACTTGGCACCACTGAGAAGAGCCCAGCTTCATCCTCTTGCCTCCCCACAGGTCCTTTAGCCCTTGCTGTGCATTGATCAGATCCCCTTTCAGGCTGCTGTATTCCAGGTTCAACAGCCCCATGGCTCTCAGCCTTTCCTGCTCACACTGAGGCTCCAGGCCCCTCAGCATCTTTGTAGCCTCCCCTGCACACTCTCCAGTAGTTCCCAGTCTCTTGAACTGGTGAGCCCAGAGCTGGACCCAGGCCAGATACATTGAGACCAGCCAGCCTCAGGCATGCCCAAACCAGTTTCCTTTCAGCATTTCACAGTTTGTAGTCATTTTTAAATCACAATCCACCTGCAAAGGAATTGACCAAGCAATGACCCCAGCTGGAGTCAGAATTCTGGCTGGTGGGGTGGGACCTGGGTGCTCAGGAGCTCAAACCCATCTCTCAACCACCTTTCATGGCCCTGGGGAACTTGCTTGGTATCTCCCATTCCATCTCCACACCTGTAAAATCAAACTGCCAGTCTGGATCCACCCCTGAGGTGCCACTAGGGAGAGTTTCTGAGGGGTTTGGAGCACAAGCCCTGTGAGGAGAGGCTGAGGGAGCTGGGGTTGCTTAGCCTGGAGCACTTAGAAGCTGAAGAGGGTGATATGACCATCACAGCATCACCAAGGTTGGAAGAGACCTCAAAGATCATCGAGTCCAACCTGTCACCACAGCCCTCATGACTAAACCATGGCACCCAGTGCCACGTCCAATCCCCTCTTGAACACCTCCAGGGATGGGGACTCCACCACAGAAACCAGTTCAACATAAAGAAATGGACCCAGCAGCCTGGACAGAACTGCACAAATAAACCCAGATGGCAGAAAATATTCCTGCAGATACCTTCTCCCCTACACAAACTCCTTCAACATGAGCTGATGCTTTTATTAAAGGCTGATAGTTTTGAGCTGGTTTGGGCAACTTCCCAAAGATAACAAACACTGTGATTGCTTGGCCAGCTGTGCTCTGAATTGCTGGAGCACAAGATTATTGGGGCTGGGGTTAGCATTACAGATCATAGACTCAGAGAATGGTTTGGCTTGGAAGGGGCCTCCAAAGGTCATCCAGTCTAACTCCCCTGCAGTCAGCAGGGGCATCCTCCACCAGAGCAGGTTGCTCAGAGCCTTGTCCAGCCTGACCTTGAATATCTCCAGGAACAGGGCCCCAACCACCTGCCTGGGCAACCTGTTGCGGTGTTCCACCTCCCTCATGGGGCAGAACTTGTTCCTAACATCCAACCTCTTGTCTCATTTCAACCCCACTGCTCCTCATCCTACCACTGCAGCCCTTTGCAAACAGTCCCTCTGCAGCCTTCTTGTAGCCCCCTTCAGGTACTGGAAGGCCACTATTAAATCTGCCCAGGCTGAACAACCTCAGCCCCCTCAGCCTGTCCTTGTAGCAGAGGTGCTCCATCCCCTCCTCATCTTGATGGCCCTCCTCTGGATCTGCTCCATCAGGTCCATGCCCTTCCTGTGCTGAGGGCTCCAGAGCTGTACACAGGACTCCAGGTGAGGTCTCACCAGAGAGGAGTAAAGTGGCAGAATCCCCTCTCTTGACCTGCTGTCCATGCTTCTTTTGATGCAGGCCAGGATGCAGAGAGGTTCATGGGGTCCCCATGGAGAATTATTTTGAGGGAAATCATAGAATGATAGACTCAATAAGGTTGGAAAAGACCTCAAAGGTCATCAAGTCCACCCAAGACCTCCTGACTACTAAACCATGGCCTCAAGTGCCATGTCCAGTCCCCTCTTGAACGCCTCCAGGGCTGAGCAAGCCACACAAGCTTTTGCAGGGAAGAAGAGAGATGCTTTCTCTCTCTCTTTTCCTTCCTATTTTTTTTTTCCTCCACACTGCCTGCAGCTGCAAGAGGAGAAATTCTTTGCTGCCTGAGTGACCCAGAGGACAGCAGGGAGTTGAAAATTAATTGGCATTCAGAACGCTGCAGCCGTGGGGGGAGCCAACATGAGCAAAAGAATGCTTGCAGGAATGGTTTGTGCTCCTAGCCTGCCACTCTAAGCAAGGTAGATGCTCTTCCCCTCTCAACTGACTGTAGTAAATAGAGTTGCCTCTCAGAATCACAGAATCACCAAGGGTGGAAGAGACCTCAAGATCAGCAAGTCCAACCTGTCACCACAGACCTCATGGCTAAGCCATGGCACCAAGTGCCACATCCAATCCCCTCTTGAACACCTCCAGGGATGGGGACTCCACCACCTCCCTGGGCAGCACATTCCAAAGCTAACAACTCTCTCTGGGAAGAACTTTCTCCTCACCTCCAGCCTAAACCTCCCCTGGCACAGCTTGAGACTGTGTCCTCTTGTTCTGGTGCTGCTTGCCTGGGAGAAGAGACCAACCCCCACCTGGCTACAGCCTCCCTTCAGGGAGTTGCAGAGAGCAAGAAGGTCTCCCCTGAGCCTCCTCTTCTCCAGGCTAAGCAACCCCAGCTCCCTCAGCCTCTCCTCACAGGGCTGTGCTCCAGACCCTCCCCAGCCTCATTGCCCTTCTCTGGACATGTTCAAGAGTCTCAATGTCCTTCTTAAACTGAGGAGCCCAGAACTGGACACAGGACTCAAGGTGTGGCCTAACCAGTGCTGAGTTCAGGGGCACAATGACCTCCCTGCTCCTGCTGGCCACACTATACTTGTTGCAGGCCAGGATGCCATTGACCTTCTTGGCTGCCTGGGCATACTGCTGGCTCATGTTCAGCCAGCTGTCAATCAGCACCCCCAGGTCCCTTTCTGTTTGGCAGCTCTCAGCCACTCTGACCCCAGCCTGTAGCTCTGCATGGGGTTGTTGTGGCCAAAGTGCAGCATCCTCCCCAGAACAGCCATCCCCACAGCGCTGGGAGCGCTGCTGATCTCACAGCACTTTCACAAGGCTGATCTCTGCCTCCCCAGCCTGATGCAACAGGTTTGCTGGTTCCCAGGCTTGCACTTTGCACTTTGGTTTTTACACAGGTCCCTGGGAAGCTGCCATAAAACAAACAAACAAAAGCAGTCCAGCCTTCAAACAGCAGAGTTCAGTTCCATACATGGGCAGTGAGTGCCCTTGGAACCTGCTCCTGGTCTGTGGCTCGCTCTTCCGTTCCTGAGCTTTCTCCCAAGTGCAAGAGTCACACTTCAAACAAAAATCCTGTGTGCCAGCAGGAAGTAGCACAGCTTGTGACAGCAGGGCAGGCTTTAAGCAGCTCATCAACAGCATAAATCATTTTAGTGTGGATCACTTCTTCGAAATCAGGGAGGCTCTTGAAGGAGGGCTGCTGCTTGCTCAGGCTGCTGCTTCTCCTGGGGATTCAAATGTGAGGGCATGATTCAAACAGGCCACACCTTGAGTCCTGTGTCCAGTTCTGGGCTCCTCAATCTAAGAAGGACATTGAGACACTTGAAGGTGTCCAGAGAAGGGCAAGGAGGCTGGGGAGGGGTCTGGAGCACAGCCCTGTGAGGAGAGGCTGAGGGAGCTGGGGTTGCTTAGCCTGCAGAAGAGGAGGCTCAGGGGAGACCTTCTTGCTCTCTGCAGCTCCCTGAAGGGAGGTTGTAGCCAGGTGGGGGTTGGTCTCTTCTCCCAGGCAAGCAGCACCAGAACAAGAGGACACAGTCTTAAGCTGTGCCAGGGGAAGTTTAGGCTGGAGGTGAGGAGAAAGTTCTTCCCAGCAAGAGGAATTGGCCATTGGGATGTGCTGCCCAGGGAGGTGGTGGAGTCCCCATCCCTGGAGGTGTTCAAGAGGGGATTGGATGTGGCACTTGGTGCCATGGTTTAGTTAATCATGAGGTCTGTGGTGACAGGTTGGCCTGCTGATCTTTGAGGTCATTTCCAACCTTACTGATTCTATGATTCTATGGAATGTCAGTACCTGAAGGGGCCCACAGGAGGGCTGCAGAGGGACTGTTTGCAAAGGGCTGCAGTGGTAGGATGAGGAGCAAGGGATTGGAATGAGACAAGAGCAGATTTAGGCTGGATGTGAGGGACAAATTCTCTGCAGTGAGGGTGGTGGAACAGTGCAAGAGATTGCCCAGGGAGGTAGTTGAGACCCCATCCCTGGAGGTATTCAAGGTCAGGCTCAACAGGGCTCTGAGCAGCCTGCTCTAGTGGAGGATGCCCTGCTGACTGCAGAGGGCTTGGTCTATATGACCTTTGGAGGTCCTTTCCAACCCAAACCATTCTATGATTCTATCACTATGAATCATCTTTGTGGCCTCCTCTGGACCCACTCCAGCAGGTCCTCATCCCTTTTGTGTTGGGGGCCCCAAAGCTGGATGCAGTAGTGCAGGTGTGGTCTCGCCAGAGCAGAGGACCTCAGCCTTACCTTATGGCTGGTTGTCTCAGTTTGCATTCCTGTGACTCAAAACCTTGCCCTTAACCTTCTGAGGTGTTCCTTCACTCTGCTGTGGGGTTTTTATGTGCTTCCTAAGGATGCTTACACAGTGTTGATGGCCATGGTTATTACCTTTGTGTGGGCAGTTCGGAGTGCTGCTCAGCGCGGCTCATTTCATTGTCCTTGTTCCTGCCGGGCTGCAGGTTTGGCTTCCCCTCTGTGTGTGCTATGTGTGGAATTCAGCTGAGCAGCTGCATTTCAGGAGTGCTGTGGTCCATTAACCAGCCCAAAGGCCTGGCTTGTGCCACAGCTTCACCTTATTGCTGTGAGACTGTGGAAATGGCCCCGCTGGAGGCGGCGGGGGGAGCTTGATGGGAGGCCTTGCTCCCCAGGCTGTGCAAATAGTTCTGATTCCAGTAACATCCTGAGAAAACAAAAACAAAGCAAGCCTCCCAAAAACCCCAGGGAGGGAGCATTGCAAAAGATGAAAGAGGGGGGAAAAATAACCCCAGGATGATAGGGGGGGGGAAAGGGCCTTTTTCGATCTGGATCAAGACCAGGCTGGATGAGGCTCTGTCCAGCCTGATCTAGGGTAGAGTGTCCCTGCCCATGGCAGGGGGGTTGGAACTAGATGATCCTTGTGGTCCCTTCCAACCCTAACTGAAACTATGAAACTAATCAAAATGGTCTTAGAATGAAAACTCATAAAACTTCTGCTTGCTCTTAATGGCAAAGAATTAACAGTTAATGGCCCCTGGAAATGCAATAAACCTTTCAAAGCAGCTGAAAGATGCTCAGGAGCAAGCTGAATGCATTCCTTCAGCTTCTGTGGTGATGAAGTGCACTCCAGCCATGTCCTGGGCTTCATCCTCAGCAGATTGAGGGATTTAGATTAGGCTGAAGGAGAAAGTTCTTCACTGGGAGGGTGGTGAGACACTGGTCAAGGCTGCCTGGAGAGGTGGTGAGTGCCCCATTCTGGGTCAGGTTGTCTGGGGCTCTGAGCAGCCTGCTGTAGTTGCAGATGTCCCTGCTGACTGCAGGGAGGTTGCACAGGATGAGCCTTAAAAGGTCCCTTCCAATCCAAACCATCCCATGGTTTGTGCAAGGATCAGAAGGATTGCAGCAGAGAGCCTTCAGGTTAGGTCACACCTTGAGTCCTGTGTCCAGTTCTGGGCTCCTCAGTTTAGGAAAGATGTTGAGTTGCTGGAAGGTGTCCAGAGAAGGGCAAGAAAGCTGGGGAGGGGTCTGGAGCACAGCCCTGTGAGGAGAGGCTGAGGGAGCTGGGGTTGCTTAGCCTGGAGAAGAGGAGGCTCAGGGAAGACCTCATTGCTCTCTACAACTCCCTGAAGAGAGGTTGCAGCCAGGTGGGGGTTGGTCTCTTCTTCCAGGCAAGCAGCACCAGAACAAGAGGACACAGTCTCAAGCTGTGCCAGGGGAGGTTTAGGCTGGGTGTTAGGAAGAAGTTTTTCATAGAAAGTGAGATTGGCCATTGGGATGTGCTGCCCAGGGAGGTGGTGGAGTCACCATCCCTGGAGGTGTTTAAGAAGAGATTGGATGGGCTGCTGGGTGCCATGGGTATGATCTCAAAGGTCTCTTCCAACCTGGTTTATCCTATCCCATTCTAGTCTATCCCATTCTAGTCTATTCTAGCTCTGAGTTTCAGTCACTTCTCCAACCATGCAGAATTCCCCCTCAATCCCTGTGCTGCTGGCATGATATGTTTAGCTGGAAGAACAGCTCCTCCTGCTATCCACATTAGGGAAGGCACTGAAGCAACCTGCTAGAATTCTTTTTCAGTGTATATTAATGATCCTCACTGTGCCCAGGACTTGCCATGATGACAAATCAGCCCTTGCAGGTGCTTACTCCCCTCACCTTCCCGCTCTGCCCTGGCTGATGTTGTCACAACAGGTTGCTGCTCGGCTGAAGGGCTCCATTAACACCACGCTTAGCATGCTGTTTGTTTACACAGCCTGGATCAACCCCCAGAAGGGGAAGGCCTTGGAAACACACAGAGCTCACTCCCCGTGGCACAGCCTTCAATTAAGAAGCACAGGAGGGTGTCCTGGCCATGGTCATGGGGAGTAGATAAACAGGAGAGCTTGGCAGGGTACAATCCTTGTATGCATCGCCCTTCTCGGGTGGTATCAGCCTCCCTGGCAGCAGTTAGGCAGGGAATGTGCTGCTTGTTTATTTGCTGCTTTGTTTATTTCACCTGGGGCTACTAATTTGTCAAGGGCAACCCTGTTGAGGCTCCAGGATGGACCATTAAATAGGGATTTTGCAGCTAAGTGTTGGCAGATTCATAGAATGGTTTGGGTTGAAAGGAATCTTAAAGCTCATCCAGTTCCAACCCCCTGCCATGGGCCAGGGACACCTCCCACCAGCCCAGGTTGCTCAAGGCCTCATCCAGCCTGGCCTTGAACACCTCGAAGGAGGGGGCAGCCACAGCCTCCTTGGGCAGCCTGTGCCAGTGTTTTGCTACACTCACTGTAAAGAATGTCTTCCTAATCTCCAGTCTAAATCTGCCCTCTTCCAGCACTCAGAGCACTTATCTTGCCTCAGATGCCTAAATGTGCATCAGGTTGACTCTTAGTGCCAACAGTTGTGGTACCACTCAGCTCAGGAGGCTGTGAGAGGTACCTTGAGCTTCAGGAAGGTTTCCTTCTGCAAGTATCTTCTGGCTGGAAGTTGAAATGGCCACTGAAGCTACAAGGGAGAGGAGAAGGTGGTCACCTCTGCTGGCCTTCCTTCTCCCTGCAATGCAGCACTTGATTTCCAAGGCCCTTTCTGTGTCATACTAAAGTCTGACTGACTGTGGTTGGACGCTTTGGGTATGGTTGGTCCAGGAGCAACCTGCTCTAGCTGAACCTGTCTGACTGCCATGGCACACAGATTTACAGGGTTAGTCCTGTCCTGTGCTGGAGTGTGGAGCAGATGTGCCCTTAGGCCAGGATGCACCTGCTGGTCTTCTAGGGAACCACATAAAATGAGGCTTTGCTCCCCGAGTGTTTGCTGCAAGCCAGGGAGGGGAAGAGCACAGAGCATCTAAGTTCAGCAGCACTTAGGAGAGCTGACTGGCAGATGGCATTTGCTGCTTGATATAAGGGGATTTGCCACATGACCTATTCAGAGTCTGTGTCACGTGGCAAATTGACCAGAGCTGGCATCTCAATGCACAAACCAATCTGCACTGTCAGAGGAGCTGGAGCAAGAAGGTGGGTTGCAGAGGAATCCACAAGGATCTGAGCTTTTCCCCTGGGTGTTTGCTGATACGAGAGCTCAGTCCTCATTTTCTTTCTGTGTTCAGAGCAGTTGTCTCTCCCTTTGATAAATCAAGTAATTTGCTCCTCCTTAAGCTTACAAGGATGGACAGAGAGCTCCAGCAGTGAGTGCTGCATGAGGCTGAGAAGTCAGCTGGAAGGAATCAGTTGGTGAAGCGGCTTGAATATTAACTTGACACCTAATGATGTCCTCTGGGCTTGTTTTTTCCATTCTGTCATACCCCAGCCTGGCTGCAGTTTGTGTGAGTGTGGTGTGCTGTGTAGCTGTCTCAATCCAGTCATGCTCCAGTAGACATTGGCAATGCAATTATTATCAGTAATGAAAACTCCCCTGGCCCTGGCACAGAAAGTGGAGTTTGCTTAAACCAAACAGTGTGAGTTGATCCTTGCATAGACTGGAGAATCACAAAATCAATAAGGTTGGAAAAGACCTCAGAGTTCATCAAGTCCAACCTATTACCCAACACCTCCTGACTAACAACCATGGCACCAAGTGCCACATTCAGTGCCCTCTTGAGCACCTCCAGGGATGGGGACTCCACCACCTCCCTGGGCAGCACATTCCAATGGCTAACAACTCTCTCTGGGAAGAACTTTCTCCTCACCTCCAGCCTAAACCTCCCTGGCCAGCTTGAGACTGTGTCCTCTTGTTCTGGTGCTGGTTGCCTGGGAGAAGAGACCAACCCCACCTGGCTACAACCTCCCTTCAGGTAGCTGTAGAGAACAAAGGCCAAAGGCCTCATCTAATGTGAGGTGGCCTTGCCCATTGCAGGGGGGGGTTGGAACTGAATGATCTTTGAGGTCCCTTCCAAACCTGACAGTTCTGGGGTTCTGGGAGTGGATGTATTCAGTTTTACAGAGCCTCTGGGTGGGACCTGCACTGTCTCCCCTCAGCCAGACCTGACTTTTTTTCAGCCTAATTCCTATCACAGAATCCCAGCATAGTGGGGTTGGAAGGGACCTCTGGAGATCAGCCAGTCCAGCCCCACTTACGAAGCAGGGGCACCCACAGCAGGCTGCTTAGGATCACAGTGTCCAAGTAGGTTTGGAATCTCTCCAAAGGAGGAGACTCCACAACCTCTCTGGGCAGCCTGCTCCAGGGCTCCAGCACCCTCACACCAAAGTAGTTTCTCCTCGTCTCACATGGAGCCTCTTGGGTTGTGTCTCTGTCTCTTGTCTTATCACTGGGTACCACTGAAAAGAGTCCCAGCCTCTTGCCCCCCACTCTGTAGGCATTGATAATCATTGATGAGATCCCCTCTGAGGCTGCTCATCTCCAGGCTAAACATCCCCAGTGCTCTCAGCCTTTTCTCCTCACAGCGGGGCTCCAGGCTCCTCAGCATCTTTGTAGCCTCCATCGGACTCTCTCCAGTAGTTCTCTGTCTCCCTTGAACTGGGAGCCCAGAACTGGACCCAGTCCTCCAGCTGTGTGCTCACTAGGGAGAGTAGAAGATGAGGAGAACCTCCCTCAACCTGCTGGCCACACTCTTCTTAATGCACCCCAAAATCCTGGCGTTGCTTTCAAGCCAGGAACACCTCTGGCCAGTTCTCGCACCGCCTCCTGAAGTGGAATTTCTTATAGGCTTTGTCTTTCAAGAAAGAGCTGACAGGCCTAGTTTATGACCTCTGACAAGACCACTACCTGAACTTTCATAGGGGGTTCCCCTAACCAACAGAACTTGCTCTCTAGTCCCCCAGGTCCTCAAGAGCTGCACGGAGTTCATCGAGAAGCACGGCATCGTGGATGGGATCTATCGGCTCTCCGGGATCGCCTCCAACATCCAGAAGCTACGGTAAGGGCGCTGTGTTTGCAACCCTGATTGCATGGGAGGAGCAAGGCATGCCCTGGGTCCTGCTCTGTGGTGGCTGTAGGACAGACTCTTCATCAGCTCTGATGAGGATGTGTGGTTTGTGCTCCACTGGTTGGGGGAAGCATTGGCTTGTTTGGCACAAGTCATTCTGCAGGCAGGTTTCCTTCAGGAGAGAGTATCAGAAGGCTCTGGAATGGTGGGGCACTGCTGTCAGTGCTTCCTTCCTGTTTCCTCTTGCTCCCACACCCCCTTTGGGCAGCTGATATTCCTCCTTGTGGTGGCATATTAGCAATTAATGAACAACATGCAAAGAGTCCTCACATAGTTGCCAGTGGGTGGCATTGCCATGGCTGCCTGGCTGTGCAGGACAAGGCTGGGTGCGTGTCCTCCCCAGGTCAGAGCTGTCCTCCTCCCAGTGACTGGCTGTATCCTTTTGGAGGCTGCTTTTCCTCCTGGCATTGCATGCCACATTTGGTTGTGAAGGGACTGAGAGAGACTAGTGGGATGTGACGAACTCTGTGCATGTCCCAGGTCCATGGCCTCCCACAGGCAGCCAAGGGCTGTCCCCCAAGTGAAGGACATCCTTTCTCAGTGGCCAGGTTTGAGCTGGTTGCTGTGCAAACCCTTGTGTGGATGAGCTTGTTCTGCTTCAGCCTAATCCTGTTTCCTATCACAACAAGTTCCATTTAAAAGCCTCTGCTCCTGAGGCTTTGATGTGCAGGCTCCAAAGACTCTGATTGTAGCTGTTGCCCACAGCAGTCTTGGCTGAATAAATCATTTTGCCCTTGCTCCAGCTACATCCCTTTAATTCACTGTTTTGACCATCTCTAATCTGTGCCCTAGTCCATTTCTGTCCCTGTGTGTTGCCAAGACCATTTTCTCCTTCATTGTTTCTCCAAAGGTGCTTTAAAAAGCATTTCTCTGGCACTTGAATAGCCTCAGTCCCTGGAGTAGTGCAGAGGAGCAAGTGACAGCCTCCTCTGAGATGTTCCAAAGACAAAAGGAAGGGGGAAGATGGCCCAGCTTGTAGGCACTGTCCTTGTTCATCCCAGTCCCTGCAGACTTTGCTGGGGGTTTGATTCATGTAGGACACACTGCTGGAGCTCCCAGCTCTGTGAACACATCGTCAGGGTTCGGGCAGAGCTGCAGTGTCCTTAGCAATGAGGCAGCGCACCGAAGTGCCACGTGGAAGTTTGGGATCTCCTGGATTTAAAGGGGTTTGGGGGTTGGAGAGGAAGTTAAAGGATTTATTCCACATGGGCTGTTTTCTCCAGGACAGGAGTTGGTACCCTTACCAGCCTTAGCAGGGCAGTAGTCAACTTCTTTGGCTGGTAGGGAAAGCAGAGTGTGTGGCAGGGGTCATGCAGGAATTACTCAGGGGAGGAATGAAAAAGAGAATTCAAAAGGAAGACAAGAGGGCAAATCACCTACACAGGGAAGAGCTGGCTGGGTGGGTGTGGGGCTTTTTGCCTTTTCTTTTTCTCCTTTTCTTTGTTTTTTCTCCTTTTCTTCTCTATCTTTGGTCTTTTTCTTTCACTGTCTTTTTCTTTTGGGAAGGGAAAGGAAGGAAAAGGAGAAAGAGGAGAAAGGAGGAGAGGCTGAGGGAGCTGGGGTTGCTTAGCTCTGGAGAAGAGGAGGCTCAGGGGAGACCTTCTTGCTCTCTACAACTCCCTGAAGGGAGGTTGTAGCCAGGTGGGGGTTGGTCTCTTCTCCCAGGCAAGCAGCACCAGAACAAGAGGACACAGTCTCAAGCTGTGCCAGGGGAGGTTTAGGCTGGAGGTGAGGAGAAAGTTCTTCCCAGAGAGAGTTGTTGCCTATTGGAATGTGCTGCCCAGGGAGGTGGTGGAGTCCCCATCACTGGAGGTGTTTAGCAAGAGACTGAATGAGGCACTTGGTGCTATGGTTTAGTTGATCAGGTGGTGTTGGATGATAGGTTAGACTTGATGATCACAAAGGTCTTTTCCAACCTGGTTAATTCTATTCTATTCTAAAAAAAAAAGAACAGAAAAGGAATTGGAAAGGAAGGAAAGGAAAGAAATGGGGAAGGGGAAAGGAAAAGGAAAGGAAATTCCTGACTGTTTATTTTTCTGCTCTCCTTTCCAGCCATGAGTTTGACTCTGAGCAGATCCCTGACTTGACCAAGGACATCTACATCCAAGACATCCACTGCGTGGGCTCCCTCTGCAAGCTGTACTTCCGTGAGCTGCCCAACCCTCTGCTGACCTACCAACTCTATGAGAAGTTCTCAGTAAGTGTCAGGTGATCCCTTGCACTCCCCACTTCACTGTGACCTCATCTGTTCCATTGCAGCATGAGGAGAAACTTCTTTGGTGCAAGGGGGCTGGAGCCCTGGAGCAGGCTGCCCTGACAGGTGGTGGAGTCTCCTCCTCTGGAGAGCTTCCAAACCCACCTTGGCCATTGTGATCCCGGGCCAGCTGCTGTGGGTGCCCTGCTTTAGGACTGGATGATCTCCAGAAGCTCCTTCCTGACCCCCACCACACTGGAATTCTGATAATGGCAACAAAATCCACCTTGCTCCTGAGGAGAGGAGGGGGTGGCAGGCACTGAGTCCTTGCAGCTGATCCCCTTCCTGCCTTCTTCCAGGATGCTGTTTCTGCTGCTACGGACGAGGAACGCCTGGTGAAGATCCATGATGTCATCCAGCAGCTGCCCCCTCCTCACTACAGGTGAGAGTGGAATTCCCACAGGCTTTCTCTTGCTGTTCCAGAACTAAGGTGAGGCCATTCCAGCTTTCCCAGCCCAGCGAGTCACACGGTGCCAGGAAGGTGATGGATGTCTTAATGAGCTCGTTAGCAGAACACTCTGTGCTCTGCATACCACCATGCAGTGCTTAAAGCACACCAACTGGTTGTCATTATCTGATCAAACTGATCAGTATTGGTAACTAATTAGTGAGAGGCAGTAAAGACTCTGGGTAAGCAAATTAACACATTAATGGTCTCTGTTATTAACAGTTATCAGAGGCTATGGGAAAAGGCATAAGTCACATATTGATTGGTGTCCCCTCCCAATGCCAAGTACTGATTGGTGTCCCCTCCCAGTGCCAAGTACTTGATTGGTGTCCCCTCCCAATGCCAAGTACTGATTGGTGTCCCCTCCCAATGCCAGGTATTGATTGGTGTCCCCTCCCAACACGGTTTCCTGGTTATAGACACCAATAATTGATTGATATCCCCCTCCTAATGCCCATTCTTGGTCTTGAACACCCATCCTCTCCCAATGACTACCCTTGGTCCTTGTTTATAGAGATCCCCTCTGAGACTTGGTGAGAGCCATCATCTGGCTGCTTCTGGGGAGGTTTTCTTGCATTCTATCTTAGTTTCCAGAAGCATTTATGGTTCTGTGCCCTGGCTGGTGTAGATGGCCAGTTGTAACACATGAAAACTCTTGGTTATTGATAACCAGTTGCAATTATTTGAGCTAATGATTACTTGAATTTTCATTATTGATATCTGTGGTGATTAGCTGGGGAAGTGTAATGCTGTACCTCATTCTAATACAGGTTACTGATATTAAAGTGACATCATATGAGCATTAATTACAATGTTCAACTCATGTGTTCTAAGCTCCATGTGCCATTTGCTATTTAAATAACATTAATTAGTGTCACCCAAACCAAACATGACACTGCCTGCAGTATTTTCTTCCTGTCACTTAATGAGGCAGGGCCTTGCAAAGGACCTTCTCACAAATAAACCATCACCTTCATCTGGTTTTCTCCGGGGCCTTCCAGCTTTTCCTTACAGTATCTCTTCCTTTATGGGGTACCAGATTTGCTTAACTTGAAGGTGGTGATGCCTTGGTTTGTCTTAGGCTTAGAGCAGAGAAAGGGGACACTGGGATGCCAAGTCATGTGGGTGACCAGAGCTGCTGCTCTCCTGCTGTCCTGAGGTTTGCTTGAAGAAAACAAACCCGGATTGTTTTGCTGCTTCTCTCTGACGAGAAGCTCCACGCAGGGTACCAGGCTCTGGCAGCAAAAGCTGGAGCAGAGCTGTGCACGGTGCTGGAGTTGTCCCTTTTGTTTCCAGCCAGAAACATCCATCTTCGTGCCAGGCCTTGTCCCTCTGTGGAACTTTGAGCCCCAGAGCACTTCCCACCCAAGAGGAAGGAGCCCTCTCTCAGTGCTGTCTCGTACCCAAGCAGCCATTTCCCTGGTGCAGTGCTGCAGCAGAGCAGCCGAGCGCTGAAGCTCCAGGACACTCTGCTTCTACCTCCTGCTGTGCTGGTGGCATTTAGGTCATTCCTGTCCACCTCCACGTTTGCTGGATCTAGCCCTGGGACTGAAAGCAGTTTCCTTGACCTTCTGTTCATTGACAGCTGAGGAGAGACTCTCCTCATCCCACCCTGGTGCCATTTGCTAAAGATGACTTCACCGTCACTCTTAGGGCACAGAGTTCAACTTTATTATATTTTTCTTCTGCAAGCTGTGAAACCAAAAGGAAATAATGATCTGGGGTTTGTTTTGTACATCCCAGCCTGGCTTTGCTCATTGGTGCTGAACATTTGCCTGTCTCCTGTTTTCCAGGACACTGGAGTTCCTAATGAGGCATTTAGCTCGACTCGCTGATTACTGCTCCATCACAAACATGCACACCAAGAACTTAGCAATTGTCTGGGCTCCAAACCTCCTCAGGTACTGTCTCCCTTGCTCCCCTCCCTTTGGCCCTCACTCCTATCCCTTGTCCTCCTGTAAAATTTCCAGAGGGAAGTAATTCTAAGCAAGGGCTTGAGACCAGCTGGCAAGCTCCTGAACCACTGCTGTAGAATAACCCCCTGGAGAGATCACCCCAACATTGCTCTGTCTCACCAGGATGCAGTTCCACTGACTACAGTTCCAGAGGGGCAAGGAAGGATTTGCCCCCACCCCTAAGCCTCTCTCCTAGATGATCATTGGTTGGACTAGATGATCCTTGAGGTCCTTTCCAACCTGGTATTCTGTTCTATGAATCGTTATCCTCTCCTGCTTAGTGTATCCAGGAGGGTTTGATCACTGGCCTCACTGATTTCCCAGTGAGAGTCTAATTTGGCAGCTTTCTGGCTGCAAAAGTTTCCAACTTGGGGCAATGGTTGTGGTTAAATCTGTCCCCTAAGATCTGGGGTTTGAATGTGCATTAAAATGCATGGTGTGCCATAAAAACTTGGCTTTTTAAGAAACCCCAGCTTGCCCTGGCCTCTATTGTCTGGCTCTCTGAATTGCTTTAGTCACCAACCTGAGAAATCTGAGTCATTGGTTCCCCTGTGTGCAGTTAATGAGGGTGAGCTCTTTGCTCCTTGCTGGCAGCTCACCCACCAGCAGTCAAATGATCTCTTGTTGCTTGTGTGAACATTGGGGTCCTTGCAGAGCAGGACCAGTTGGAAGCATTTCCTGCTAGAGGGAAAAATCCCATTAGGAGGCTGTTTGCTACTGCTCCTCTCAGTGCCTGGAAATCAGTTATGCAAAAGCTCTCCATTTTGTGTATGCATTTAATTTCCCTCCACACTCTTGTTCCCCTTGCAAGCCCAGTGTTCATCTTTCAGTAGAACTGCAACCTGAAACCAACACCTGGATATAAACCACCCCAGTCAGTGCAGTTCTTTGAGTAATGCTTTGATGAGGCTTCCAGTGAGGGTGGCGAGACACTGGAATAGGGAGGCTGGGGATGCCCCCTCTGGGGAGATGTCAAGGTCAGGCTGAGTGAGCAGCCTGGGCTAGTGGAAGGTGTCCCTGCTCATGACAGGGTGGGGTTGGAACTAGATGGTCTTCAAGGTCCCTTCCAATCCAACCCAACTCATGCTGTGAATCTATAAGCTGCCAAAGCCTGTTGGTGGATCACCACAAGCCTGGATGGCTGCCGAGTGAATCACTTCACTGCCCCTAACGCCCTGTCCTCGTGAGTGACCAGGCACAATAACTCACCACATCCTGAGCCTTCCCCAAAGAGCATCTTCCTCTGCTCTTCTGGCTGTTGGGGCTTCATTCCACCTGCCTTTTTTTCAGGTCAAAGCAGATTGAGTCTGCCTGCTTCAGCGGGACTGCTGCCTTCATGGAGGTGCGAATCCAGTCGGTAGTTGTGGAGTTCATCCTGAACCACGTGGATGTCCTCTTCAGTTCCAAGCTCAGCTCGGTCATACGGGATGGAGCAGGTATGTGGCTTCCTCCACTTGATCAGAAAAAGGGAGCAGACACTTAATGGGTACTCTGAACCTCCTGTGGGGCAATTCAAACGTTTTTTTACTATAGGCCAGAGAAGAGATTCCCAGGGTTATGGTGTTTGACCCTGTGTGCCGTCTGCTGTAATAACCTGCCCTTCCTCTGAGATGTGCCCAGGCAGTGCAGATCCCACCACCTCTGGCAGCTGGTTTTCCACTCTGTTGGCTGCTCCCCACGTTGAAACCAGCCCTACCTCCATTCCAATTTGTGTTCCTCCTGGAAGGCAGTTTGAAGTCCGAGGATGGCTTGGCAGAACAGTCGCAGCCCACAGCAGCTGAGCTCTGCCAGGAGGAGATAAGCACACTGAGTGCCTCAGCCAAATAATTATCCAGGCTTAGGATGGACCATGGAAATTCAGCTAATTGTTTAATGACTTGGTCATTCCCATTCAGTGTGCTTTGACACAAAACTGACCAGGAGAAGGGTCAGGCCATTTCACAGCCCAGCAGCAAAGTGCAGCAGGGCTCTGCATCAGCCTCCTCAGTGCTTCCAAGAGATGCTGGTTTTGTGCACAGCTTCCAGCCTTTCTGCCCCAATCCCAGAGCATTACGTGCTAAAGGCATAGTGATAGGAATGGAACCAACCACAACAGTGAGGTGATGTGCTTCCCTCCACACCCCTTCCCTTGTGACAATAGCTATGTAAATACTTGCACAACAAGCAATGGCAAACAAAAGCCAGCAGGCTCACAGACTGCTTTTGGTCCAAGCCCCCTGCAGTTCACAGGGACCTCTACAACTAGACCAGGTTGCTCCTCTGTAGCAGTCTCCTCAACACTGAGCTGACTTAACAGATCTAGCAGCAGGAGGCAACAGCAACTACCTCTAGTAAAATCCACATGCTCATCTCCAAAGCCAAGCACAAGCTGTGGAAGGGCCAAGGGCAGGACACACAGCTAGGGTCTGTTAGCAGTGTCCATCTGCACAGGAGTTTGTGGCAGCTTCAGTCACAGATGGCATTTCCTCTTGCACCAAGAGATGGAACCTGGGAATGACAGAAACCTTGCTTTAAAAGAAGGAAAGCCATCCTTTTCTGTACAGGTTCCTGCTCACAAGTGAAGCTTAAGTGTAGCAGTGAAGGTTCCTAACCTACCTGCTTCCCTCTGCCTTTTTCTCCCCCCTCCTCCTTTTAAAATACACTGAGCTGCTCTCAGTTACAGAATTGTTGTTGTCATAAACGTCCCTCTGACAAAATGGTTTGTTCTGACCACATCTTGCAGCTGCTGGGATAACAAAAGATGTAGGACAAACACAGCCCCTCCCTAGACACACAGCCCCAGAGCTTTGATCTCTGGCCTGCTGGTTTCTGATTCTCCTGTGGTTTTTGCTTTCCAGGGCACAGCTCTTTATCACGACCCAAGTCTCTGTTGGTGTCCTCCCCTTCCACAAAGCTGCTCACGCTGGAGGAGGCACAGGCACGGACACAAGCCCAGATCAACTCTCCCATTGTGGCAGACAGCAAGTACATAGAAGTGGGTGAAGGCCCTGCAGCTCTGCAGGGGAAATTCCACACAGTCATAGACTTCCCAGCTGAAAGGTAGAGACCAATTTCCTTTGCAGCATGTGTCATCACTGCGGGGTTTGGGATTGTAACAGAACCCTGATGCTATTGACTTACACCAGTGGTGCATGAGGTGTTGTAGCCACTTTAGCAGCTGCTTTGGACTCTGTGGGGACATCCATTGTCTGGTGGATTTAGTTTAGCCATAAACTTTTGCCCCACTCCCTCCTTTTTTAGCAGGTTGATCATTAAATGTGTAAAGCTGTGAGGCATATAGCTGCCTGCGCTCACCATCAGCACAGAGGAGTAATTTCCAGGCTGAGCACCTGGAAACATTGGGGTTTTCCAGATTTCAGGACTCAGTGCCTGTAACAGATCCCAAGTTCCCTTCAAAGTGGAGCAGTTGGACAGACTTGACAGCCCTAGGAATGAAACATGGCAGTGGGAGGAGGTAAATGTGATTTTACAGCATGAGTGAGAGATGCTTTTGAATATCCTTGATGGCTGCACAGTTCCTCAGAGAACTGCTGCATCTGCCAGCTTTGTTTAGCCATCCTTCTGCTGCTGTAGTGCACAAGGATCAGAGAGGATCACAGAATCCTTATGGTTGAAAGAGACTTCTGAGATCATGAAGTCCTACCAGGACCGGTGCTAAACCGTGGCCCTCAGCATCACAGCTGGAGCTTCTTTTTCCACCTGCAGTGCACCTGCTTTGCAGTTCGGAGGAATTCACACAGCAGAACTTTAGGGCTGAGCTATAAGCATGAAAACATCTTCAGCTGTTCAGAATCATGGATGGGGCTGGGTTGGAGGGTTGGAAGGGACCTTTAAAGGTCATCTAGCCCAATTTACACAGACTGACCTCGTAAGCTTTCTTGCAGCAGAGAGTGCAAATAACCAACAACCAGTAGCAGGGACTGGACACAGCTTTCCCTTCCAATAATTCCCTCTGTCTTCTCACTCCAGAAAAAGGCCACCCAGCAAGATGAAGAAGTCCCCAGTTGGCAGCTGGCGTTCCTTCTTCAACCTGGGGAAGTCCTCCTCCGTGTCCAAACGCAAACTGCAGCGCAACCCCAGCGAGCCCTCGGAGATGAAAGCCATAGCCCTGGCAGGTGAGTGAGGGTGCAGCTGCAGCCTCCAAAGCGCCCTGGCCTCGCCAGCAGCACAGAGCTCATCTTTTCGGTGGGCAATAGCTCCTTCTAGCGTTCAAGCCGTGTATAACACCTGCGCTGAACTGCTGTCGGGCTACATGGAGCTCACGTTGGCTCAAGAGCGGAACCTGCACAGACCTCTAAAGCTTGTCTCAAAGTAGCTTTTCATTGAATCATAGAATGGTTTGGGTTAGAAGGGATCTCCAAAGGTCGTCCAGTCCAACGCCCCTGCAGTCAGCAGGGACCTCCTCCACTAGAGCAGGTTGCTCAGAGCCTTGTCCAGCCTGACCTTGCATATCTCCAGAGATGGGGCCTCAATTGTCTCCCTGGGTGACCTGTTGCAGTGTTCCACCACCCTCATGGTGCAGAACTTGTTCCTAACACCCAATCTAAATCTGCTCTTCTCTAATTTCAAACCATTGCCCCTTGTCCTATCACTGCAGCCCTTTGCAAACAGTCCCTCTGCAGCCTTCTTGTAGCCCCCTTCAGGTACTGGAAGGCCACTATTAAATCTGCCCAGGCTGAACAACCCCAGCTCCCTCAGCCTGTCCTTGTAGCAGAGGTGGTCCATCCCCTCATCATCTTCATGGCCCTCCTCTGGAGCCACTCCATCAGGTCCATGCCCTTCCTGTGTTGAGGGCTCCAGAGCTGTACACAGTACTCCAGGTGAGGTCTCATCAGGCATTTGAAAGGCAGTGGATGGTTTAATCTCTTCTAATTGCCTCCTGTCTGGCAATATAACGTTGTGGGTTGAAAAGGACCTCCATAAGCCAGTATCCCATGGCAAAAAGCACTTTTTACAAGGGCTTGTAGTGGTAGGACAAGAGGAGATGAATTGAAGCTTGAAGAGGGGAGATTTAGAGTGGAGATTAGCAAGAAATTCAAGACACTGGAACAGGCTGCCCAGCGAGGCTGTGGCTGCCCCCTCCCTGGAGGTGTTCAAGGCCAGGTTGGATGAGGCCTTCAGCAGCCTGGTTTAGTGGGAGGTTTTCTTTGCCCATGGCAAGGGTGGTGGAATTGGATGATCTTCCAGGTCCCTTAACCCACTCAATAAAGCAGGGCTGCACATTTCTCACCCAGCAGAACTATTAAGAGAGACCAGGAGAAAGCTTTTCTTTAAGGGAATAAAACCGAAACCTGAAAAACCCAAAAAGCACAAGAGTTCCTCTGAGGACAGCTGTGCCATTGCTAGAAACCCCTTTGGGTTTTTCCTGCCACCATTACCTAAAACTGGTTTTATATTTTGGTGATAACTCAGCTTCTGCCCTCTCTTGGCTGCGTTTCCCCAGGTGGCCGAGGAGACAGCGGGACTCTGCGCTCGGCTAAGAGCGAGGAATCGCTGACCTCCCTGCACGCCGTGGATGGTAAGACACAGGCTGCACCTGCACTGCCCAGCTCTCTGGGTTTAAACAAGGCAATTTGACATTGCTGACTGCAGATATCCAGCAAAGCACAATTTGCCACCCCTCCAGGAAGAGCTGGGCTTGCTAATTGAAGAAGCAGCGTACTGCCGCTGCCCCACACAGATGTGTGTCACGGGGAAATGCTCTTCAGGCCTTTCTTTTTCAAGGTGGAAAAAACCTCAGCCAAACCTCTTGCCTTGGTGCAGGCAGCACTGCTCACCTTCATTCCTCCTCTTTCTCTTCATCCCACCTCCACCACCTCTTTCTCTTCTGAGGTGGAAAAGGCAGGAAGGAAAGCGCTTTCTGAGCATGACTTAGCTCTACAGCACACTCCAGCTAGCTTTGCTTTGGCTGGTATCAGACTAAATCAGACCCAGCAGCTGCTGTCAGAGGCTTTGAGCAAACAGAATAGAATAGAAATAGAATAGAATAGAATAGAATAGAATAGAATAGAATAGAATAGAATAGAATAGAATAGAAATGAAATAGAATAGACCAGGTTGGAAAAGACCTTTGAGATCATCAAGTCCAACCTATCACCCAACACCATCTAATCAACTAAACCATGGCACAAATTGCCCCATCCAGTCTCTTCCTAAACACCCCCCAGTGATGGTGACTCCACCACCTCCCTGGGCAGCACATTCCAATGGCCAGTCTCTCTTTCTGGGAAGAACTTCTTCCTCACACCCAGCCTAAAGCTCCCATGGTGCTGCTTGAGACTGTGTCCTCTTGTTCTGGTGCTGGGTGCCTGGGAGAAGAGACCAACCCCACCTGGCCACATCCTCCCTTCAGGGAGTTATAGAGAACAAGGAGGTCTCCCCTGAGCCTCCTCTTCTCCAGGCTAAGCAACCCCAGCTCCCTCAGCCTCTCCTCACAGGGCTTGTGCTTCAGACTCCTCCCCAACTTTGTTGCCCTTCTCTGGACACGTTCCAGCAAGTCAACATCTTTCCTAAACTGAGGGCCCCATAACTGGACACAGTACTCAAGGTGTGGCCTAACCAGTGCTGAGTCCAGCAGCTGCTAAGAACATGACTTTTGTGTTTGAGCTCCCCAGCTGAGCACCTCTCACGCTGCCCTAGGACTGCATTACAGTCACCACCTGGACAGTCAGCCTGTGGCACTAACTCCTTTCCGTCTGCTGCTTCCTAGGTGAATCCAAACTGTTCCGACCCAGGAGACCCAGGTCCAGCAGTGATGCCCTGTCGGCTTCCTTCAACGGCGAGCTCTTGGGGAACATGAATCGCTGCAACTCCTACGACAACCTGCCCCATGACGACAGCGATGGCGACGAGGGCCTGATCCATGTTCCTGCCCTCATTTCTCCTCGATCCTCTGAAGATGTTGACCTGAGCCCCCCGGATATCGGAGTCGCCAGCCTGGATTTTGACCCCATGTCCTTCCAGTGCAGCCCACCCCAAGCAGAGTCTGAGTGCCTGGACAGCAGCACATCCCTGATGGAGTCAGTTGGCATCAATAAGGAGAAGCCAAGCCTGCTAAAGAAGGATTTAGAATCAGGCAGCCAGTCCCAGACACCAGGCAGTGCCACGAGCTCTGAGCCGGTCTCCCCTTTCCAGGAGAGGATGAGTCCCTTCTTTACTCTGGACCTGAGCCCAACTGAGGAGAAGGCCTGCAAACCCCATACCTTCTCCCCCAAGATGGGGAGGAAGCCCCTCAAATCTCCACCACTGACTGCAGCAGAACCTGTCTCCTTCACCCTGCCCAGCCGTGCATCAGAGACCGTGGGTGGAGTGCCCATCACATCCAGAAACTCCTCTGCTTCCAGCTGGAGCAAAGGGATTGGCATCACCGAAATCACAAACAGGTCCCCAACCCAGATGTCCTTGCCCCTGAAAAACAGTGAAACAGGAGCAGGGGAAGGAGCCCACCAAGAGCTGCAGCATGCCCAGCTAGTGGCTGCTGGCAAGCCAGAGTTGCCAGAAGAAGGGGAGAGACCAATGTCAAGCAGTCAGAATAAGACTGTACCCAGTGGACACGCACAGCCAGGTACAGTGCATTTTCCTCCATTCTTTCTTTAAGTTCCAAAGGGGACCTGCTCTCAGAAACGTCCTCCTCTGCGTGCCTTGTAGGAGAGGGGATTGCCCACCAGTTCTGATCACGAGTGTCTCGCAGGGCTGTGCAGATCAGTAAGCTCTTAACCTCTGCCTTCTCCCTACATCACACAGACCTCGGCTAAGTTTCCATAACTCTTTCTACACCGCTGTTTTGTTGGGTTTTTTTTTCCTTCCCCCCTCCTCATCCTGTCACACGTGAAACTCTCTAGCATGCCCTAAACCATTTCAGCCAATAAACCATCTAAGTCTTTTTCTGAAGTAAAAACCTCTGCCAACACTTGCAGCAGGGACCCTTCCCACCTAAAACCTTAGGATCAAAATTGTGTCAGGGTGTCTCGCTCTCTGCTACCTCCTTCCTACCTCTCTAGAAATGCAAGAGGAGCCTTTAAGACAATCTCTTGTGTCCTTTGGTTTGGATTTTTTGTTTCCTTTCCCCCATCCTTTTTGTGCTGAACTGCTGTGCTGTTTGAGCAGCCCTTGCATGCGAGATGGAGGATAGAGTGTTTCACGTCAGGAGGAGTTGCCGCTGGGACGGTGTGGAAAAGCATCTATTCTTGTTTCTTTTTTGAATGTAAGGGTAGGTCACTCTCCTTATTGGGTAACATATAAAATCACTCTCTCTCTCGATTTTCCCCCCATTAGGAGCAGTTGCCCTCGACTCCCCCCAGGATCCTGTTCCCGTCAGTTCTGTGTCTCTTATCCCTCCTCCTCCTCCGAAAAACGCCGCGCGCATGCTAGCCCTAGCGTTAGCCGAGTCCGCACAGCAAGCGTCCGCTCAGTCTCAGAAAAGGCCAGGAGATGCTCACTCTGAAAGCACAAATTACGGAGAGGCTGAAGCTGGCACAGCTCTAGAAAAGCTCCATCTCTCCGCTGGTGCTCCAGACAAGCTCCACCACTATTCCGGTCTGCCCGAGAACCGACTTCACTTCCAGGCCGGTGCAGCAGTAGAGCAGGATTGCCAAGGTAGCAGCACGGCCGGGGAGCAGAACCACCCTCCGGGTGCGCCCGGCAACCAGGACCCCCCACCTCTCCACACGGGCATGCCTGGGGACATGCCTGATAGCAGAGATGCAGAGCAGGAGCAGTCCAGCTTCCAGCCTGGTAAAGTGGGGGACAAAGATCCCTTCCCCTCGCATGCTGGGGACTGGGAGCACACCCAGCACCACACTGCAGGCCCTCTGCCCGACTGGGAAGCTCCCGCAGCGGAGCCTCCTGTAGATAAGCCCCAGCTCCGTGCATGCCTGTCTGGGGACCAGCACCACATTCCTAGCTGCACAGCAGAGGACAAACTGCAGTCTCCTCCTGTCACAGCTGGGGAGAAAAGCGCCCCGGCTCCAATCCCCTATTTAACAACCATCCAGCCAACAGCCCCCGAGCCCAGGCCAGCCCCGGCTCAGGCCGATGGCACCGGCACCGCCGCGCAGCGAGCCCTCCCCGCCGGCCAGCCCGCACAGGCACAGAGGCAGGATCACCAGGCAGCCATGGGACAAGTGCCAGCAGGCTCTGCAAAGCCACCCAGCGGCTCCAGCCAGGTACGTGGATGTGGCCACCAGCCTTGCACAGTGAACCTGTAGCTGTAGGAGGCTCGGCTCTAGGAGAGTCAGTCCCAGTCCAAAGGACAGGAGACAGGGAGTGGATGGAATGGATGGAAGCTTGAGGAGGGCAGATTTAGCCTGGAGATGAGGGAGAAATTCTTTAGAGTGAGGGTGGTGAGACACTGAAACAGGTTGCCCAGGGAGGTTGTGGATGCCCCCTCCCTGGAGGTGTTCAAGGCCAGGTTGGATGAGGCCTTGAGTGGCCTGGTCTAGTGGAAGGTGTCCCTGTCCGCGGCAGAGGGTTGGAACTAGAAGATCTTTAAGGTCCCTCCCAGCCCAAAGCATTCTGTGACTCCCTGGGTCTGTGCATCCATGGCTTATTAGGAATTCCACGTGTATGGCACACACAGCCTTCCAGAAAGCAGGGCAGAATTTCCTGGATGAACACAAGGGAACATCCCAGTTACAGAATCCAAACATGGTGAGGGTTGAAAGGAGATCTCTGGAGATCATCCAGTCCAACCCACTCCTAAAGCAGAGTGACCCAGAGCAGCTTGCCCAGGATCACAATGTCCAGGTGGTTTTGGAGTCTCTCCAGAGGAGACTCCACAATGTCTCTGGGCCACCTGTTCCAGGGCTCCAGCACCCTCAAAGTAGATTTTTCACCACCTGTCCAAATGGAACCTCCTGGGTTCCAGTTTGTGTCTGTTGCCTCTCATCCTGTCACTGAGCACCACTGAAAAGAGCCCGGCCCCATCCTCTTGCTCTCTCAGGGCCCTTCAGCTCATGCTGAGCATTGATCAGATCCCCTGTCAGGCTGCTCTCCAGGCCCAGCAGCCCCAAGTTCCTCAGCCTTTCCTCCTTACAGAGATGCTCTGGGCCCCACATCATCTTCAGAGCCTCTGCTTGACTCTCTCCTGTCTCTAGTGAACTGGGGAGGCCAGAACTGGACCCAATCCTTAAGCTGTGGCCTCAGTAGGGCAGAGTTGAGGGGAGTAGGAGGGGAGAGAAGGTGCTTTCATCTAACTTCTGGCTTCTTCGCTACAGGTATGGGCCACATCAGCACCTGAAAAGCCACCTGAGCCCGCACCCGGGTTTGTCTCAGAAAGTAGTTCCACCGCCCGCTGCTCCTCTTCTGTGCCCGCGAGCCACCAGAGCCATTTGGAGAAGCCTCGGGAGCCCACGAGGGCACCCCCGCTGCACCTGCGCTCCGAGTCCGTCCCCACTCACTCCTCCTCCTCCTACAGCTTTACTCCCCCAGTCCCGCCTGTCAGAACGCTGGACAGCAAAATCGCCGCCGCCATGCACTCGAACAACACGGAGGCCATCAACAACTCCAACTACCACGCCTTCCTCTCCTCCTCCATGCTGGCCTCCTCGGTGGAGGAAGCCCTGCTGCCACCACCACCTCCGCCACCTCCCCCTCCCAAGCACGCTTCCCTGCAGTCCGTCTACGTGCCGCACCCCAAACCAGAGAGCATCCCCGAGCCCCCCGCTCCTGAGGGCTACCTGCACCACAAAGCAGCTTCCGTCCACCAGTACAGGCCCGAGAGCGTCCCTCCTCACCTCTCCTACCACGGCAAGCCTGAGCAGCACCCAGCCTACCCGCCTCGCTCTGAGACGCCCACCTCCGTGGGCACTCGCTACAACACCTACACCACCCAAGGGAAGAGCGGCGCAGGTCTCCACTCCAACCCCGCAGCCGCACCGAGTTCGTGTCCTCGGTGAGCCCCACGGGCCTGCGGAGCGCCGGCTACGCCGCCGAGGACGCCCCGCCCTACCCCACCATCCGGCGCGTTCAGTCGCTGCACGTCCCCACCCCCGCCGCCTCCACCATCCGCTCGGTGCCCATCTCGCGGACCGAGGTGCCCCCAGACGACGAGCCGGTGTTCTGCCCGCGGCCCCTCTACCAGTACAAGCCATACCAGCCCCACTCCGACTACCACGTCACCCAGCTGCAGCCTTACTTCGAGAACGGGAGGGTGCACTACCGCTACAGCCCTTACTCCAGCTCCTCCGCCGCCTCTTACTATGCGGCGGCCGACGGCAGCTTCTACGACCTGGACCCCTACAGCACGGTGCGGGTCAGGCCCTTCCACCCCCTGCCCGGCAGAGACTTCACCCCCTACGCCTCGCGGCTGCCCAGCAAGGGGCTGTACCGTTACCCCAGCCTCAACGCCTACCCTCGTGGCGGCCTCATCTCGCACCTGGCGGGCAAGGAGCACAGCTTCATCAGCAGGGACGTGCCCCCGGCCCCGGACGTCAAGCACATGTACGTGTCCTGGGACCTGGAGGACATGGACAAGTACCGCATGCAGTCCATCCGGCGGGAGAGCCGCGCGCGCCAGAAGGTCAAGGGGCCGCTGATGTCCCAGTACGACAACGTGGCCCCGCTGCTGCAGGAGGAGCTGGGAGGCCTGGACGTTGTTCACCTGCGCAGCAAGTCGGACCCTGGGAAAAGCGGGCTGCTGGCCGTGGCCGAGGGGAAGGAGGGCAGGTACCCGGCCAAGGCGGCGACGCCCGAGGGGGACGAGCGTTACTACCTGCAGCACCCCGAGCCGGAGCTGGACAGGGCTCACTACCACGGCACCTACGGCAACGGGCAGCCCGAGAAGCCCTCCCTGCCCCAGAAACAGAGCAGCATCCGCAGCAGGAAGCTGCACGAGCCGGGCTGCAACGCCAGCGAGCACAGGACACACTTGCAGCAGGAAGCAAGCCATAGGCAGCCTTCCGAGCCCAAAAACGGAGCCCCTTACCCTGACTACAGGCCCAAAGGGGGCCCAGAGCCCCCCGAACCCATGGCCTACCAGCACTCGGGCGGGAAGTAATCCCAGCGAGCCAGGAGACCCTGAGACGAACCACAAGGAGGTGAGGTTGGCGGAGGAGAGGCGGATTTGGAGAGGCCTCGAGCCAGGCCCCCCCGTCCATGGAGAAGCACTCCCGAGACTGCTACAAAGAGGAGGAGCACGCCGCCGCCGCCCCCCCCATGGCACCCCCGCCCAAGCCCGAACGCAGCCACAGCCTCAGGATGCAGCACCCCGAAAGCATGGAGAGGGACTCTGCCCTCCTCTACCCCTACCAAACCCTTGGGAAACGCCAAAGCACTATGACTGTGGTGTCCCAGTACGATAACATGGAGGATTACCATACCATGCCTCAGCACCAAAGAGGGGGCTACGTCGGAGGCGGGGGGTTCGTGCCCCCTGCCTTTAGCCACGTGCACAGTAGAACTTACGCCACGGCCCTGGGCCAAGGAGCCTTCCTCCCAACGGAGCTGTGCTTGCAGAGGCCCGAGACAGAGGTCCACGTTGAGTGAGCTGGTTGGGGGGGAGGGATTCAAAAACAAAAAGGAGGGATAGAGTCTAAGCAGCCTCTGCTGGACAGTGGACTGTTTTATTTTTTCAATGATGGAAAACAAAACAAAACCCAACCCTGCCCCGATGAGCAAAGCAGACCTCCTCCCCACCCCCCCATCCTTCAGCCTCCCCCCCCAGCAGCCCCACCACCACTCACTGTTTTTATGTAGTAGAGGTAATAGGTTTTTCATGTCGGTTGAGACAACTGGAAGGCGAGGGCAGGCTGTTGGCACACGGATGTTGCCAGGGAGGCTGGGCAGAGCTGAAAGTGATGCTGTTAGGGGCAGGGAGGGAAGGAAAACAACAAAGTCTTTCCTTCCAAGGATTCGACCTTGGTCATTCCCACTGCTTCCTCACCATGCTTCCATGGTCCTGTGCATGATGGACTGTGCATGTAGCTGTTCTCCCCATGTGTAGTGAGCTGCCCATCTCACTGCTAGCTTCCAGCACAGGGTCTACATGACGTGGTCCCTCTGAGGTTACTCAGCTGGCCAGGGGGAAGAGCCTTCCCAAATAGTCTCTTCTCCATAAATGCTGAGGTCCTGCCTCTCCCTTGCAAATTATTGCCTAGGCATAGCAGGTCCACTTCGGTTGCCTTGAAGTGGGTGGGAGCCTGTTTTTGACTTCAAGCCTGTGGGATAGGCTCAGGCCAGTTCAAAATACACCCCACACTTCTTTTTATTTAATCACTTGTGCTCCTGCCTACCAGGAACCAAATCAAATTGACTACAAGAAATCAAATAACAGTAATGGCTTTAAATCCCTCTCTTGCAAGCAGCCCTGGAAGCCAAGTGGGGCACATTTGGATTGCTCCTACCAAAAGGAAAGAAACACAAAACCATCCCCACACGGCTGGGGACAGCGCACCCATTCCATGCCAGTTCCTGTTCAGGCTGCCTACAGTCCAGATGATTTAATACCATGTCATGGCTGGCCAGACAGTGCCATCTCTACCCAAAACATTACCTAACTAGAAGACCTAAAAAAAACCCCTAAATCTCTCCAGCATTATGTCCAGCTTCTCACTTGGAGCCCAACTTACCAGCTGGGAGTGACTGTGTACGTGCTGAGTTAACTCTGTGGTCAGCCAGATCCTGCAGCTCAGGGAATGCTCCTAAACTGAAGCTGTATAGGACACTGCTTCCTGTAACCTTTAGGTTGTGCCTGGGCAAGGGGATCCCTGTCACAGAGCAGTTACAACCAGAAGCCTGTGCTCTGTGAGAGAGTGTTGCAAGCATAGCTGCTCCCAGTGTTTAGTTTGTAGTAGGGACAAGAGGCCAGTGCACTCCCTGACACGCTCAGAACCTTGTCCTGGGATATTTAAAAGCTTGTCTGTGTTGTAAAAGAAGCCAGGCCCCATCTCAGCCTCCCCAGGACTCACCACAAGCCCACCTTGATCAGTGAAGCACATCCATCCACGAGGGCTCGCCAGCAATGCTTTGAGATTGAGGAGCTCTGAAACGTCCACCGAGAAGTTCCCAGGCTGCTCCCTCTGCTTGAGGAACTTCTCGACCTCTTGTGAACCTCTTGTGTTTTGTTAGAAACCCAGAGGTCCTGCAGCAAGTTAAAGGGACCTCAGATGGCTGTGGGGACAAAAATAATCTTGTGGCTTCTTTTTTGGGAGGGGCTTTTAAACCATAAGGACAATCTGCTGCTAGTTGCTCACCTGTCTTCAGCTGCTTGCTTCCCTTGCAGGCTTGTCTGGGGCCCCCAGGGTCCCATGTTGTTGTTTTAAACCCTTTGTTGGGTTTAAAGGGTTGTTCTGAAGTGTTACAGAAATGTGCCAGTCAGGATTGAGAGAGAGAGAGAAAAGCAGCAGCACTGGGATCCAGGTTACCCCAATCTCCCTGTGAGTCATTACCAGGTAGAGGGGTTGGGTGTTGGTGAGGCCACCCTGTCCACGTTGCTGGCTAGCTCCCAGGAAGGGCTGACCTGTGCAGGTTCCTTGGTGGAAGCTCACCAAGGGAGTCCAGCTGCAGTCTGTGCTCTCTCAGAAGAGGCATGTGTTGGGTTAAGAATTCTTCCAGTCCTCGACCGCTGTGGCACAGTCTCCACAGCTGGCAGTTCCCTGCTGAGGTCTCCAGTTGAAGCAGGGCTGATGTGTTTGGTTCAGGCTATTTGGGATTCAGGTAAATGAGAGCTGTAGGTCAAACCTCTCTCTCCATGAAAGCCTTAACCCCCCCAGTCCTGCCCCTGCAGCAACTCTCCTCATCTCCTCTTTGGCCTTATGTTAACCAGGACTATCCTCCTGCTATGAGGAGGCTGAGCCCAGCTCCTCCTAACCATAACCTCCACCTCAAAGCCACCCTAGACATCAAGTGCCATCCCTGGACAACTTCTGTTCCTTAGAGTCTTGTGCTACTACTGCCTGAGCCTGGGCTCTTCAGCTCCCTGCACTGTGTGAAGTGCCAGGTGCTAAGCACCTTCTCATCCCATGGTTTTCAAAGAGCTTCTGGAAGCACACACCCCTACACCTAGATGGTTCCTACAGACAGCCTTACCCTTGAGAATGAGGTGGTCTTCATTAAGGCCCACAGCAGAAAACTCAAGACCCAGCATCCTCCCATCCCTCCACCCAGCCACATCAGCACATGCTGCAAGGGCTGGGAGCTCTCAGAGAACCCAAACTGACTTCTGAACGCCAGTGTTGAGCCACAAGCACACAAACACCCCCCCCACAAGGTTAAGGCACCAGCTGTTCCCAGGTGATCCTGCAGATGAGACCTTTCTTTTGGTGTTGCCTCTGCCCATAGCTTGAACATGGAGTAGAGTTCAGCAGCCATCCCCACGTCCACCCCTGCAAAGCCATACAGTGATCTATGCAGTTCTGCTCTTGCACTGTGCTCAACCTGAGGGTCCTTAGGAAGAGTTTTCAATCCTCATTGACTGATCCATGACAGAGGCAAAGCAGCCAGCTGTGTCTGCCTAAACCCCATAGCTGAGGTTAGGAAGGGCAGTTGTACACCAGAGTGAGGAGGGCAGGTGGCACCAGGTACCTGAGGTGGCTGGTCTGGAGGTAAGTGGTAGTTCAGTTGTTTGTGTCCTAGCAGAGGGATGGGAGAGAGCGATGGGACAGCAGCACAGTGCTCTACTGCAAGTCCAGTCCTGCTCAGAACGAGTCATTTATTGCCTAACCATTTCCCCAGCAAGCTGTCAAGCAGCTGGCTTGGTTCTCACACTTGCCACAAGCTAGATTGCCCCTTCCAAAGCTTTCAGCCCAGTTTCTCCCTACTGCACACAAGAGTTAGGCTCCAGTGGCGTCCTCCAGCTCTGGATTTCACCTCTGCTTGGAGGCAGGTGGTGTGACCCATAGGAGACCTTCCTTGGCAAAGGGTGAGTGCAGATGTTGGGTGAGTAACGAGGACCTAGCCCCTCTAAAGTCTTACACTCAAGAGTCTTACCAGGTGAAATCCAGAAGCATCCACAACACACTGCCCACGACTTTGTGCCTCCACCTACCCAGAGCTCCTCGCTCTACGCTCATCGTTTGAAGGGGGAGGGAGGGGAGGAGGGGTCAGTAAGGACTGCACAGCACTGAAGTCTCTCCACAAAACCAAAACCACCTTGAAACCATCCAATTCCATCCCCCTCCCCCCCTAAAAAAAAAGAGGGGGCAGCACCTGGTGTGTACTGTGGCACCCTGCAGTCCCCACGGAGAGGCCCCGGAGTGAAGCGATGCGGCTGAGAGGTGGTTTGCCTTTTGTTCCCGTGGCTGAGAGGTGGTTTGCCTTTAGTTCCCATGGCTGAGAGGTGGTTTGCCTTTTGTTCCCATGGCTGAGAGGTGGTTTGCCTTTTGTTCCCATGGCTGAGAGGTGGTTTGCCTTTTGTTCCCAGCGCCTCAGGCATGGCAACTCCTCCTATCCCAGAGCCTCCTGCTCCACATTCCCGGTGTCCAAGGCATGGTCTGGTTGAAGCAGACATTCCTAACCTGTGTGTGCAGAGTCTTGCCTCGTCCAGTTGTGGGGAGGGGAGGGGTGGGGGTGGGGAGAAAACAGAGTCAAGCAAAGGTGGTTTTGCAGTTCCCTTTCCTGCTGTAGAAAACTTGAGTTCTAATTCCTTTGGGGGGGGGTTGTTTGTTTGTTTGTTTGTTTATTTGTTGGGGTTTTTTTTTCCCCCTCCCCCCCTTCCCCCTTCCCCTTTGAGCTGCATGAGAGAAACATCCCAGAAAAGTCTTGGGTGACCTTTGGAGTTCACTTTAATTTATATAGTGTCCTTTTTTTGGGGGGGGGGGGGGTGTTTTATGGGGGTTTGTTTGGGGTGGTTTTTTTTCCCCCCCCTTTTTTGTGAACTGGTGTAAAATGTATATGGCTGACAAGCTCCTGTATTTTTATGTAAAGATTTTGTGGTTCACCCTCTCTCTCCCTCTCCTTTTTTCCTTCCCCCTTCCCCTCCCCCCAACCCTTTCCCCTCCTCCCCTCTCATCTGTAATATTTAGAGTTCTCATCCTCACATTGTACGATGCAGATGTGGTTTTGTTCCCTGGGTTTTTTCCTTTGTACTGTAATGCAACAATCCAGACTGAGGTGTAACTTGTGGTATTAAAAGCAGCAGGCTCCACTGAGCCTCACACTCAGATGTACAACTGACAGCATTAATCAAGCCAGGTTAAAAATGATTCCCTTGCCTTTGTGTCTCTTGGTGTTGCCTCTGCCTCATTGATGGTGGGTTTGTAAGGGGGGGGTGGGTCGGGAGGGGCTCTGAAAGTCATCTAGTTCCAACCCCCTGCCAAGGGGGAGGTGGGGCAGGATGGTCTTTAAGGTCCCTCTACAAGACCAGGTTGTGCAAGGCCTCATCCAACCTGGCCTTGAGCACCTCCAAGGAGGGGGCGTCCACAGCTTCACGTGGGCAACCTGTGCCAGTGTCTCCCCTCCAGCTCACTGTAAATCTAATCTCCAGTCTCAGTCTCTGCCCTCCTCCAGCTTCAATCCATTGCCCTCATCCCATCACTCCAAGACCCTTGTCAGAAGTCCCTCCCCACCTCTCCTGTAGCCCTCTTTGGACATTGGAAGGCTGCTCTAAGGTCTCTACAGAGCCTGCTCTTCTCCAGGCTGGACAGCCCCAACTCTCTTAGCCCCAGCTCTCTGATCATCCTCGTGGCCTCCTCTGGACCCTTTCCAACAAATTGGATATTATCAATATATGTTAAAGCTCCCCAAGCAAACTGAGAAACCAGGCTAGAGCTGTGCTGTGGAGGGGTGTTGGAAAGTATCATAGTATCAGTCAGGGTTGGAAGGGACCACAAGGATCAGCTAGTTCCAACCCCCCTGCCATGGGCAGGGACACCCCACACTAGATCAGGCTGCCCACAGCCTCATCCAGCCTGGGCTTAAACACCTCCAGGGATGGGGCCTCAACCACCTCCCTGCACAACCCATTCCAGGGCTTCACCACTCTCATGGTGAAGAACATCCTCCTCACCTCCAGCCTGAATCTCCCTACCTCCAGCTTCATTCCATTAAGTGAAGACAAAGCAGGAGTTGCCTTTGTATTCATATGAGTTATGCTGTGCTTTGGGTTAAGGGACCTCTAATAATCATCTAGTCATAGAGTTGTTTCACTTGGCAGAGACCTCTAAGGTCATCAAGTCCAATTATCAACCCTCAGCAGGGACATCTGCAGCTGGAGCAGGTTGCTCAGAGCCCTCACAACCTCACCTGGAACATTCAGATTGGATGTTAGGGAGAATTCCCTTCCTGCAGGAGTGGTCAGGCTTTGGAACAAGCTGCCCAGGGAGGTGATGGAGTCCCCATCCCTGGAGGTGTTCAAGGAATGTGGGGACATGGTTTAATGGCCGTGGTGGTGGTGGAGTCCCCATCCCTGGAGGTGTTCAAGGAATGTGGGCATGGTTTAATGGCCATGGAGTCCCCATCCCTGGAGGTGTCAAGGAATGTGGGGGCATGGTTTAATGGCATGAGTTGGACTTGATGGCCATAGAGGTCTCTTCCAAGTGAAACAACTCTAGGATGCTTGTTTGATTTAGCATAGAGCTCTGGGATCTCTTCCAAGTTTAAACAGCTCTAGGATTCTGTCATTTAACAGCTCATCTGTCATTTAACAGCTCTAGGATTCTGTCATTTAACAGCTCTGGGATCTAACAGCTCTATCTAACAGCTCTACTCGATATCTATACAGCTCGGGATCTATTCAGCTCTAGGATTCTTCATTTAACAGCTCTGGGATTCTGTCATTTAACAGCTCTAGGATGCTGTCATTCAACAGCTACAGCTCTGGGATGCTGTCATTTAAGCAGCTCTAGGATGCTGTCATTTAACAGCTCTGGGATGGATGTCATTTAGCAGCTCTAGGATGCTGCGTCATTTAACAGCTCTGGGATTCTGTCATTTAACAGCTCTAGGATTCTGTCATTTAACAGCTCTGGGATTCTGTCATTTAACAGCTCTGGGATGCTGTCATTCAGCAGCTCTGGGGCATTCAGCTCTGGGGATTTAAAGCTCTGGGATGCTGTCATTTAACAGCTCTGGGATTCTGTCATTTCAACAGCTCTGGGATTCTGATTCCAGCTCTACCACCTCTTTCTGGATTTCATCAGGACCACCTCTCTGGGCTCAGCCTGATAAAGTGCATAAAATGAAATCTCTTCCTCTCTCCAGGCTGAATCTCCCTCTTTTAGTTTCAACCCATCACCCCTTGGCCTCTCACATCAGGCCCTGCTAAAAAGTCTTTCCCCAGCTTTCAGTGCAGAAAGGCCACACTAAGGTCTCCTTGGAGCCTTCTGCAGGATGAACACCCCCCTCCCCCCCCCCAGTAGCAGGGACTATTGAAAAGGTCACCCCATGACAGATCTGCTCAGTCTCACCTGTGGCCATGAGGGCTTCAGAAACAAAAAATAAACCAGGCTGGGCTTTTTTTAGCCTCTCCTGGCCCAGCATGACAGCACGAGCAGCAGGGTCTTGGCACTTGCACAGAAGGCACAGAGCAGATGAAGTTGGACTAACAGATGGCAGAGGCCACCTTGGCCCTTGGAGCTGGCCAGGAGGGACTCTCAGCACTGCAGTAGTGTTCATAGTTAATTAATAGCAAAAAGATGATTAAAGCAGAGCTCATTTAATGCCTTTTACCATTGTAAGAAGGACTTGGGGCAGCCTTCTCAGCTGGTAAATGTTGTGCTCTCAGAGCTGCTGCCAGAAATAAAACCAAGCTAATGCTGCCCTCCTTGGAGGACAGAACAGCCCTGTGGGACAGTTGGCCATGGGGTGATGGTGCTGGCAGGGCCAGAAGCCTTTTGTGCAAGCATGGGAGGCTTGCCAGGTGTCCAGGCTTGTGCTAGGTCTGTCTCTGCTTCCCCCACTCCCAATCTCACTTCACAATCCTGCTTAATGCACATTCAGCCTCTCCAGGTGAACACTCCTGTCCTTGTAGGAAGCCAAGCATCCTGCCCTTACTCTGCTCTTCACCATCTGCTTGGCACCAGCAATTCTCCTGTCCAGATGGGACAGGAGGACCTCAAAGGCTGTCACACAAACTAGGTACTCACAGTGTGTCACAGTGTGAGCACAGGCACACAAAGCAGCAAGCTTCTGCTTGCTGAGCACCATCGGAGGCACTGTTGCTGCACCTTCAGAAGAGCCTCCCTATGCTCCTTCTCCCCCAGCTCTTACATGCCTGAGAAGTCATCTGTCACCTGCCACCAACACACTCCTGGAGAACAATGGAAAATACAGCCAGGGTGGCCTGACAGAGAGGAGTCTCCCTCTCTGGAGACACTCAGAGCCTGCCTGGATGTGTTCCTGTGTGATCTGCCCTAGGTGACCCTGCTCTGGCAGGGGGGTTTGGACGGGATGAGCTTTCGAGCTCCCTTCCGACCCCTAACCGTCTGTGGCTCTGAAGGCCAGCAGACAAAGTCACACCCTGCTCAAGAGGTTCCCTAGCCCCAGCTGTCAAAAGCCAAGCAGTAAATCTTCCCCCCAAAGACTCAGGTTTGCTCCGAGCTCTAAGAAAGAACCGGCAGCTCTCAGGTCTTCTCTGCCGGCTCCTCTGGAGGTGGCTGCTGAGGCTAAGAGCTCCACACCCAGGAGCTTGAAACCGGAGTGCCCAAGGGCTGGTGAAGCCCAGGCTGAGCCAGGGTTTTCCGGAGAGCTTCTTCACCAGGTCGCGCTGTTGAGCCGCAGATTGCCTCCAGCAGCCTCCTCGGCGGATGGCTTTAGTGCCTTATGTTCCGTTCTAGTCCTTCCTGCTCGGGTTTCCGACGCCTGATCCCTAGGGGTGGGGTTGTTTGGGGGGGGGTTATTATGATCATTCTTTCTCATTGTTAAAAAGATCTGTTCAGAACTCGGAGCATCACCCGAGGAAGCAAATTCTCACTGAAGATGAAGCATCCAAACTACAAAGTGAGCTGCAGACCTGGGCAGATCACTCCTGCTTTTCCAAGAAGCTCTTTGAGGACTCCATCCCTAGAGGAACACCACAAGATGTTTGCTTCAACACTAAAAATAAGCCAGCTGGAAGCAGCAGCAGATGTTGGGAAAGCCAGGAAGATGCTCAGTCCCATCCCTTGTTTTCCTTCAGCAAGGATGCCCTGACAGATTAATTATCAGAGCATGCATCCAGAGACAACCCACAGCCACCAGCCCCAAGCCAGCATCTGTCAGAGCAAAGCTTCTGCAGGCACAAAGGTCTCCCACCACACAGCAGCTCACAGGATGCCACTTGTTGACCCTCACTCCCCAGCTCAGGCCTGGGCAGGAGCCAGAACTGGCTTCTCACCTTCACCTCAATCAGGGGCTGAGCATCTGCTCCAGGCAAGCTCCTTTCCCCTGGGTCCAAGCAGGGCAGCAGGACTGCTGATGGCTTTCCACCCCCATGAAGGGACCTGCAGGCTGGAAGCCCTCCAAAAGGAGAGGCTTCTGGTGCCCCTCTCCAGCAGGACCCGACAGAAGCTTGGCAGAGTGTCAGGAGAGCAAGGAAGGGATTGGGAAGGGTCACAGAGATCCCCCAGTGTTAGCAGTCCTGGCACAAAAGCAGTGCCCAGTCAGGAACAGCCTGCAGTGACCTCCAGCACCAGGCTGTCACAGATGGCAAAGCAGCCTGCCCAGGGCCTGGGTCACAGCCCAGAAAGCCAAACTGGCTGCTTCTGAGGGAGCATTTGTGATGGCAGGGGGGGGCAAGAGCAACAACCAGAATGAAGGGAGAAAGCACTCCTCTGCTCCCTTCATCCTCCTGGGGACGACTGGAGCAAGCTTCCTGCTCCAGTGCTGGCCAGCTCCCTCTCCTCCTTCCCTTCTCTGCTACCCCCCACCCCAGCCCGGAAGCCATAAAGCACCAAGTGAAGATGCAGCCTGCAGAGAGCATCCATTCAAGAGGCAGTGAGCTGTCCTGCAGCAGCAGGAGGGGGAAGGCTTGATGCAAAGCAGTGGAATTAAAGTTCTCTCAACTCTTGATCCTTCAAGCTCAGAGCCCCTGCTCCCTCCTCACCCCAGTGAGCCAAAGCAAATCATCAGCCTCCAGACAGACATTCTTGACTTCAGACTTTGTGTCTGCACTTTATGGTTCAAACTGGCAGCCAAGCCAGGCTCTCTTACAGTATCTGCCTTATCACCTGCTGGAAGGATCTCACTGCCCAGCACATACCTCCTCCAGACTCCTTGCAGAGCTGGCATCCAATCCATCTTGTCTTTACATCTCTCCCTGCAAGCACTCCAAGTTATCAGACCTCCAGCAGCAGCACTGCAACCTCAGCTCCTAGCACGAGGAGGTCATTGCCCTACAAAAGAGACCTCCCCCAGTTCCCCCCAGCTCGTGCCAGGAGCAGCCCACCAGGCTCCAAGAGAACTTCTGCTTCAGCAGGGAGCTGAATTTATTCACTGAGGACAGCTGCAGTTGGTGAGGCTGCTGCTTCATGGTCAGAAGAAAGAGCTCTAGGTATCAAAGGCAGCAGAGAGGAGATCCTGGCACAAAAGGGCAGCTCAGCCTGGTGGCAATTGTGTGCTGAGAGAGATGCAAGGCTTGTAGGAAATGTGATAGGTCAGGAAGGAGAAATAGGTTGCAGCAAGGGCAGGGAGGAGGTTTTTCAAGTGAATACAAAATAATAAATGCATTCATTCATTTTTTAAAGATCTAAGATGTTGAAGAAGGATATTTGGCTCCAGCAAGGGCTGGAACTTGATGCATTATTCAGACAGGAGGAGTGTTTGAAGACCAGAGACCTGGGAGGCTTCAGAGAGAACAAGGCACCTGGCACCTTCCCAGGCAGGAGGTGTGGGTGAGCCCTGTCAGCCCCAGGGAGGGGGTGGCTGCCATGGCTTCCCTGGCTTCTCTCCCTGCTCAGCAGCCCAGTGCCCTCTCCCCTCTCAGGTGACAGTGACCATCCCAGTGAGGTGCACTCAGCACACACCTGGGGAGAAACCACCCCCGACCCGTGCGTGACAAACAGCACTCGGTGCAGAGGGACACACAGGGTGCAGCAGTGAAGGATGAGAGGGACTGGGCTGAGGTTGTGCCAGGGGAGGGTCAGGTTGCACATCAGGAGCAATTTCTTTGCTGGTACTGATTGACAGCTGGCTGAACACGAGCCAGCAGTGTGCCCAGGGGGCCAAGAAGGCCAATGGCATCCTGGCCTGCATCAGGAACAGTGTGGCCAGCAGGAACAGGGAGGTCATTGTGCCCTGTGCTCAGCACTGCTGAGGCCACACCTTGAGTCCTGTGTCCAGTTCTGGGCTCCTCAATTTAAGAAGGACATTGAGAGACTTGAAGGTATCCAGAGAAGGGCAACAAGGCTGGGGAGGGGTCTGGAGCACAGCCCTGTGAGGAGAGGCTGAGGGAGCTGGGGTTGCTTAGCCTGGAGAAGAGGAGGCTCAGGAGAGACCTTCTTGCTCTCTCCAACTCCCTGAGGGGAGGTTGTATCCAGGTGGGGGTTGGTCTCTTCTCCCAGGCAAGCAGCACCAGAACAAGAGGACACAGTCTCAAGCTGCACCAGGGGAGGGTTTAGGCTGGAGGTGAGGAGAAAGTTCTTCCCAGAGAGAGCTGTTAGCCATTGGGATGTGCTGCCGAGGGAGGAGGTGGAGTCCCCATCCCTGGAGGTGTTCAATAAGGGCTTGGATGTGGGACTTGGTGCCATAGTTTAGTAGTGATGAGGTGTTGGGTGTCAGGTTGGACTTGATGATCTCTGAGGTCTTTTCCAACCTTGTTGATTCTATGATTCCATGAAGAGTGGTCAGGCATTGGAAGAGGCTGCCCAGGGAGGCAGTGGGGTCACCACCCCTGGAGGTGTGGCAGAAGCATGTGGATGTGGTGCTTCAAAACATGGTTTTGTGGTCATGGCAGCTGGGTCACGGTTGGACTGGATGATCTGCAGAGTTTTTTGCAGCCTTAGTGATTCTATGACCCTCAGAGAAATTCACCAAGAGGAATGCAGCAAGTCCACAACAGGCTTGCAAGTGAAAGCCAAGTCTCCCCTTCTCCTCATCAGCACTCACCCTTCAGGACACAATCTCATTCAAGAGCAATACCTGAGGAGGGCCTCATTCTGCTGCACTTCATGCTGTCAATTCCAACATAAGAGTCAAAAATCAGTGCCAGCCAGGAGCAGCTCTTCAGACAGGCAGGCAGCAGCAGCCACCACACACAGGCCAGGCCATGCTGCTGAGGATGGGCAGACCTCTGCCCTACCCATCTGCTTTTCCATTGAGCTTTGAGGGTGAGAAGCCCTGGAGCAGGCTGCCCAGAGAGGTTGTGGAGTCTCCTTCTCTGCAGAGATGCTAAACCCACCTGGACATTGTGATCCTGGGCAGCCTGCTGTGGGGGCCCTGCTGTAGCAGTGGGGTTGGACTGGCTGATCTCCAGAGGTCCCTTTCAACCCCCACTCCTAAAGCAGGGCACCCACAGCAGCTTGCCCAGGGTCACAATGTCCAGAGAAGGAGACTCCACAACCTCTCTGGGCAGCCTGGTTCAAGGCTCCAGCACCCTCACACCTAAGAAGTTTCTCCTCATGCCCATAGCTACTGCCCCAGGTGTCCTCCAGGGTACTGTGCCCCAAGCAACTGAGCCTCTCTTCCTGGCTTCAAGCTAGCCTCAGGATAGGGTAGGATAGGGTAGGATAGGATAGGATAGGATAGGATAGGATAGGATAGGATAGGATAGGATAGGATAGGATAGGATAGGAGAATAGAATAGAACAGAATAAGAATAGAATAGAATAGAATAGAATAGAATAGAATAGAATAGAATAGAATAGAATAGAATAGAATAGAATAGGTTGGAAAAGATCTTTGAGGTCATTGAGTCCAGCCTATCACCCAGCACCATCTAATCAACTCAACCATGGCACCAAGTGCCTCATCCAGGCTCTTCTTAAACACCTCCAGTGATGGGGACTCCACCACCTCCCTGGGCAGCACATCCCAATGGCCAATCTCTCTTTCTGGGAAGCATTTCTTCCCTTCATCCAGCCTAAACCTCCCCTGGCACAGCTTGAGATTGTGTCCTCTTGTTCTGGTGCTGCTTGCCTGGGAGAAGAGCCCAACCCCCACCTGGCTACAACCTCCCTTCAGGGAGTTGTAGGCAGCAGTCAGGTCTCCCCTTTAGCCTTGCTTGCTGGCATGAAGCAAGTGCAACCTACAGACCCCTCAGAAATTCCTCAGCACTTGAACAAAGCCTGATCCAAGGGGCTGACAATTAGCTGGCTTCAGGTGGCACGAACAGCTGAGGTAATTAAGCAGCTAATCAGTTTTGAGAAGCAGAGTCTCCAATCTCTGGCTGGAAACAGGGAGCAGAGCGAGTTCTTGCTTGGTTTAGCAGCAGAGGGTAGGATAGAGAGCTGCAATGGCCTGTGACAGATTCATGCCCAGCCTTTCCCATCCTGGAGCTTTGCTTTTGAACACTCCCAGGACACACCAGCTCAAGGATCCTGAGCTTGGTCCTCTGCAGTTGTATCAGCACTTGAGGAGCAGAAATGGCAAAGCAATTAAGCCTGAAGAAGTTCTTTTCCTCTCTATCCATTCAAATCCTGTGGAGCATTGCCCAGCTGAAGCTTTTCTGCTAAGAGCTGTGAGTACAAAGTCTTGTTTCTTTTCTAAAGGGCAGGAGAAGAGCAAAAGGCAAAGCTCAAAGCATGGAAGTCCCTGAAAGGAGGTTGGAGTGAGGTGGGGTTGGTCTCTTCTCCCAAGGAGCAAGTGATAAGCTGAGAGGAAATGGCCTCAAGCTGCACCAGGGGAGGTTTAGGTTGGGCATGGTGTGATAGTCATGAGGTCTTGGGTCTGGAGGAGGGGTCTGGAGCACAGCCCTGTGAGGGGAGGTTGAGGGAGCTGGGGTTGCTTAGCCTGGAGAAGAGGTCTCTACAGCTACCTGAAGGGAGGTTGTGGCCAGGAGGGAGTTGGTCTCTTCTCCCAGGCAAGCAGCACCAGAACAAGAGGACACAGTCTCAAGCTGTGCCAGGGGAGGTTCAGGCTGGAGGTGAGGAGAAAGTTCTTCCCAGAGAGAGTTGTTAGCCTTTGGAATGTGCTGCCCAGGGAGGTGGTGGAGTTCCCATCCCTGGAGGTGTTCAAGAGGGGATTGGATGTGGCACTTGGTGCCATGGTCTAGTCCTGAGGTGTTGGGTGCCAGGTTGGACTTGATGATCTTTGAGGTCTCTTCCAACCCTATTGATTCTATGATTCTATGACATTAGAAGAAAATTCTTGACTGAGAGGGCTTTCAAACCCCGGCACAGGCTGCCCAAGGAGGTGGCTGAATCCCCATCCCTGGAAGGCTTTAAAGCAGGCAGGGAGGTGGTGCTGAGGGACGTGGTTTGGCACCAGGCTTGGCAGAGTCAGTGGGATGGTTGGCCTGGATGATCCGAAAGGCTTTTCCAGCCCAAAGACTCCATGACTCAGAGACAGAGAAGTCTCCTCCAACAGCTGCCAGGTTTTCCACTCCAGGTCCAGACATTGCCTGTTTGCAATGCACAGCCTGGCTGCTCCTGGCATTTCCCAAGGGCATGACACAAGTCTCCTGAAAGCCAACATTCCGAGCAGCTGCTGAGCTGCCTCAGGCCGTCGCTCGCCCTGCCTGCACCCCAGTTCAGCAGAGAACAAAACCCCAGCTAAGGACAAGGGCTTTGCCAGTTTGCAGGTCAGCAGTGGGCTCCACATGGCAGCTGTGAATTGCCTCCTGTGTACACAAAACCCTTTCCCATCTAAGCAGGCTCTGAAGTGCCCTCTCTGAGCCATTATCAGCAGAAATGCATTTCTGTTAGGTTCCTGGAAACCACCCACCTGCTGCTCTGCCTACCGGGTGTACAGCCTCAAACCAGCAGCAGGACAGCAAATTACTGAGCATCAGAGCCTGGGTGAGCAAGTTCTGAACGAGAGTCATCAGCCCAGGGCCACCAGCCACGCTGGAAAACATCTTAAGAGTCCTGGCTCCCAACTCTTTCTGCTCTACCCACTAGACCCAGCTGGTTCTAGTTCATTCTCTGCTCTGGTTCCTTCTCTGCTGGTTCATTCTCTGCTCTAGTTCATTCTCTGCTGGTTCTGTTCATTCTCTGGGCAGTGACTGGATGGGGAGCAGCCCAGAGGAGAGAGACTTGGGGGTGCTGGGGGAGGAGAAGCTCACCAGGAGCTCTCAGGGTGCACTTGCAGCCCGGAAAGCCAATCAGAGCCTGGGCTGCAGCAGGAGAAGTGTGGCCAGCAGGGCAAGGGAGGGGATTCTCCCCCTCTGCTCAGCTCTGGTGAGACCCCACCTGGAGTACTGCCTCCAGTTCTGGAGCCCCTATGACAAGAGGGATCTGGAGGTGCTGGAAGGTGTCCAGAGAAGGGCCACGAGGATGAGCAGAGGGCTGGAGCACCTCTCCTGTGAGGACAGACTGAAGGAGTTGGGGCTGTTCAGTCTGGAGAAGAGAAGGCTCTGAGGTGACCTCATTGTGGCCTTCCAGTATCTGAAGGGGGCTACAAGAAGGCTGGGAGGGACTGCTCAGGCTCTCAGGTAGTTGCTAGGACTAGGGGGAATGGAATGAAGCTGGAGGTGGGGAGATTGAGGCTGGAGGGGAGGAGGAAGTTCTTCCCCATGAGAGTGGTGAAGCCCTGGAATGGGTTGTCCAGGGAGGTGGTTGAGGCCCCATCCCTGGAGGTGTTTAAGCCCAGGCTGGATGAGGCTGTGGGCAGCCTGCTCTAGTGTGGGGTGTCCCTGCCCATGGCAGGGGGGTTGGAACTAGATGATCCTTGTGGTCCCTTCCAACCCTAACTGAAACTATGAAACTATGAAACTACTCTCCCCAGGCTGGGCACTGTCTCACCACCCTTAGCTCTCCCAGGCTGGGCACTGTCTCACCACCCTTAGCTCTCCCAGGCTGGGCACTGTCTCACCACCCTTAGCTCTCCAGGCATGGGCACTGTCTCACCACCCTTAGCTCTCCCAGGATGGGCACTGTCTCACCACCCTTAGCTCTCCCAGGATGGGCACTGTCTCACCACCCTTAGCTCTCCCAGGTTGGGCACTGTCTCACCACCCTTAGCTCTAAACATTTTTTTCCTCCTGTCCAATCTAAGTCTCCCTGTTCAGGTACAGCACCAACACCACCAGAGTCACCCCAGCTGAGACAGTATCACACCACTTCATTCAAAAGTCTAGGTCAGGCTTGACAGGGCTCTGAGCAACCTGATCTAGTTGGGGATTCATGGAATGGTTTGGGTAGGAAGGGACCTTATGGATCATCCAGATCCAATGTCCCTGCCATGGGCAGGAACACCTCCAACTAGCCCAGGCTGCTCAAGACCTCATGCAACCTGGTCTTGAACACCTCCAGGGAGAGGACACCCACAGGCTCCCTGGGCAACCTGTGCCAGTGGCTCCCCATCCTCACTGGAAAGAATTTCTTTGCAGTCCCTGCTTGTTGCAGGGGGTTGGACTAGATGACCTTTGAAGGTCCCTTCCAACCCAAACCATTCTGTGGTGGTTCTAAGCCAGTGGTTTTCTGCACAGGGTAGAAGGCAGTGGTGGATGTTTCCTGCAAAGAGAAATGCCCTGTGGAGGTCTCCCAGGGTCCCAGCAGTGCAAGGCAGCTCTGTGTCCTCGTGGAAGGTTGCAGGAGAGAGCCCCTGCAAGGAAATCACAGAATCCCCAAGGCTGGAAGAGACAATACAATACAATACAATACAATACAATACAATACAATACAATACAATACAATACAATAAATCCAGGTTGGAAGAGACCTTCAAGATCATCGTGTCCAACCTATCAACCAATCCAACCCACCTAAACAACTAGATCATGGCACCCAGTACCCCAGCAAGTCTCCTCCTGAACACCTCCAGTGATGGTGACTCTACCACCTCCCTGGGCAGACCATTGCAATGGGCAATCACTCTCTCTGTATGGAACTTCCTCCTAACATCCAGTCTAAACCTCCCCTGGTGCAGCCTGAGACTGTGTCCTCTTGTTCTGGTGCTGCCTGCCTGGGAAAAGAGACCAACCTCTGCCTGGCTACAGTCTCCCCTCGGGTAGTTGTAGAGAGCAAGAAGGTCTCCCCTGAGCCTCCTCCTCTCCAGGCTAAGCAACCCCAGCTCCCTCAGCCTCTCCTCGTAGGGCTGTGTTCCAAACATCACCAAGTCCAACCTGTCTCCACAGACCTCATGGCTGAACCATGGCACCAAGTGCCACGTCCCATCCCCTCTTGAGCACCTCCAGGGATGGTGATCAGTGAAATGATCTCTCTGGGGCCTTTTGGGTGGCTCTGGCCACGTCAGGTCCCCCCCAGCCTGCCTGCCATGACCTCTGCTGTGGCTCTTCTTTTCCTGCTGAGCCCAGCTGTCTCCCTGCAAGTCACCAGCAGCCTTCTCAGACTGAGTTATGACCAAATAAGTGAGCTGTGGGTTAGGTGCAGAGTGAGCTATCAATCCAGCACTGACCCTTCAAGGGAACACTGCAAGAAAAGGACATTGCTTCCATGGCCTCTCCAAGCAGCAATAAATCTTCCAGCTGTCTTCTGAGCTAATTCTACTCTGCTTTTAAGGCCACAGAGTTGACAAGCTGTGCCTTGCTTTGAGGACAAGGGAATCACATTTCCACTCCCTTTTCCTACCAAGGGACTGCTGAGAGCATGAGAGTAACCCAGCTTAGATGTGTTCTCCTGCCCACAGGCTAATCAGCTCTGCCCAGCATGCAGGCAGCAGCTGTAAACAAAATCAAGTAGCCTAATTTCTTCAAACAGCCTCCAGAATAGGAAAGGGAGAGCAGGAGCACTGCAGGATGCTCAAACTGATCCACCCCCACCTTCCTGCTGGACCCCACAGCTCCTCACCTTTGGTGTCCCAACTAAAGGCTCCAGGGATGGAGCTTCTACCACCACTCCGGGCAACCTGGGCCAGGGTCTCATCATCCTCAACATCACAAATAGCTTCCTCTTGTCTAGTCTAAGTCTCCCTGTCCAGGTACAGCACCCAACAGCACCAAGGGTCATCCCAGCTCGGAGAATATCACCCCAGGGTCATCCCAGCTCGGAGAATATCACCCCAGGGGCATCCCAGCTCAGAGAATATCACCCCAAGTTTATCCCAGCTCAGAGAATATCACCCCAGGGTCATCCCAGCTAGGAGAATATCACCCCAGGGGCATCCCAGCTCGGAGAATATCACCCCAGGGGCATCCCAGCTAGGAGAGTATCACCCCAGGGTCACCCCAGCTCGGAGAATATCACCCCAGGGTCACCCCAGCTCGGAGAATATCACCCCAGGGGCATCCCAGCTCAGAGAATATCACCCCAGGGGCATCCCAGCTCAGAGAATATCACCCCAGGGGCATCCCAGCTCAGAGAATATCACCCCAGGGTCATCCCAGCTCAGAGAATATCACCCCAGGGTCACCCCAGCTCAGAGAATATCACCCCAGGGACATCCCAGCTAGGAGAATATCACCCCAGGGTCACCCCAGCTCAGAGAATATCACCCCAGGGTCACCCCAGCTCAGAGAATATCACCCCAGGGTCATCCCAGCTAGGAGAATACCACACCACATGGAAATACAACTCAGGACTGTTGGGGCTCTGAGCAACCTGATCTAGCTGGGGATGTCCCTGCTCACTGAAGGAGGTTGGAGATGAGGCTCTGAGCATCCTGTTCTAGCTGGGGATGTCCCTGCTCACTGAAGGAGGGTTGGAGATGAGGCTCTTTGCATCCTGTTCTAGCTGGGGATGTCCCTGCTCACTGAAGGAGGGTTGGAGATGAGGCTCTGAGCATCCTGTTCTAGCTGGGGATGTCCCTGCTCACTGAAGGAGGTTGGAGATGAGGCTCTTTGCATCCTGTTCTAGTTGGGGATGTCCCTGCTCACTGAAGAAGGTTGGAAATGAGGTTCTTTGCATCCTGTTCTAGTTGGGGATGTCCCTGCTCACTGAAGGAGGTTGGAGATGAGGCTCTGAGCATCCTGTTCTAGCTGGGGATGTCCCTGCTCACTAAAGGAGGTTGGAGATGAGGCTCTTTGCATCCTGTTCTAGCTGGGGATGTCCCTGCTCACTGAAGGAGGTTGGAGATGAGGCTCTGAACAACCTGTTCTAGCTGGGGATGTCCCTGCTCATTGAAGGAGGGTTGGAGATGAGGCTCTGAGCATCCTGTTCTAGCTGGGGATGTCCCTGCTCACTAAAGGAGGTTGGAGATGAGGCTCTGAACAACCTGTTCTAGCTGGGGATGTCCCTGCTCACTGAAGGAGGTTGAGATGATGCTCTTTGCATCCTGTTCTAGTTGGGGATGTCCCTGCTCACTGAAGGAGGTTGGAGATGAGGCTCTTTGCATCCTGTTCTAGTTGGGGATGTCCCTGCTCACTGAAGGAGGTTGGAGATGAGGCTCTTTGCATCCTGTTCTAGTTGGGGATGTCCCTGCTCACTAAAGGAGGTTGGAGATGAGGCTCTGAACAACCTGTTCTAGCTGGGGATGTCCCTGCTCACTGAAGGAGGTTGGAGATGAGGTTCTTTGCATCCTGTTCTAGCTGGGGATGTTCCTCCTCACTGAAGGAAGGTTGGAGATGAGGCTCTGAGCATAATAAGGTCTGCCCTGAGCCTCCTCTTCTCCAGGCTAAGCAACCCCAGCTCCCTCAGCCTCTCCTCACAGGGCTGTGCTCCAAACCCCTCCCCAGCTTTGTTGGGCCAGTCTGGCTTTGCTGTTGTATTCTGCTGCTCTGGCTGGCTCAGGGATGTGACTTTTCCATTGTCCACCAAAACTGAGGTGATTTCCAGGCTGTGGCCTTTCAGGAGGTGGAAGTCATGAGTAGCTGTAGAGCATCTCGATGTTCCCGTGCCCTGTAGTCATTCCTGAGCCAGCCACTGAGGCAGCTGGAGGAGGAAAGGGCAGCAGCCATGGCACAGTCCCAACACACTGCCAAGCTGGAGGGGTATTTTTAGACTGGAGAAAGGAAACCTGGGGATTTATCAGAGGGTTATTAATACAAAAGTGACACTGATGCCAGCAGTGTCCTGTTTTCCCCTGTCCTTGTACAGATTGGGTTTGTTTCCTTCCCTTCTCCAGCTTTTCTAGACAAGGGAATTGGTGCTTAGCCAATCAGTGCAAAGATGCCAAGAGAGGAGGGTGCAGATGAAGATCTCTGCCAGGCTTTAAGGGGACTCAGGGTCACCATCCAGAAGCCAGCTTGCACTGGCATGGACAGCGAACCTGGCACGACCCACAAGGTCACACAGGGAAATGAGGCTTGGTTCAGGCAGAGCACAAACACAATACATGGTGATCAGTGACTCACAGACCAGATTTGCATGCCACAGACTCAGGGAATCACTGAGTGGTTTTGGTTGGAAAAGACCTTTCAGATCATGGAGTCCAACCACTCAGCCAGCACTGCCAGGTGGATGCTGAGCCACGTCCCTCAGCACAGCTTCTGCAGGGCTTGGAAACCTCCCCAGGGATGGGGACTCCACCCTGGGCAACCTGATCCAGGCCTTGAAAACCCTTTTGGGCAAGAAATTGTTTCACATGTCCAACCTAAACCTCCCCTGGTGCAACTTGAGGTCATTTCCACTTGCATGTGTCCAGAGAAGGGCAACAAAGCTGGGGAGGAGTTTGGAGCACAGCCCTGTGAGGAGAGGCTGAGGGAGCTCCAGGCTGAGGGAGCTCTGGGTTAAGCAAGGAGAAGCCTGGAGAAGAGGAGGCTCAGGGGAGACCTTCTTGCTCTCCACAACTACCTGAAGGGAGGTTGTAGCCAGGTGGGGGTTGGTCTCTTCTCCCAGGCACCCAGCACCAGAACAAGAGGACACAGTCTCAAGCTGTGCCAGGGGAGGTTCAGGCTGGATGTTAGGAAGAAATTCTTCCCAGAAAGAGAGATTGGCCACTGGAATGTGCTGCCCAGGGAGGTGGTGGAGTCACCATCCCTGGAGGTGTTTAGGAAGAGCCTGGATGGGATGCTTGGTGCCATGATTTGGTTGATTAGGTGGTGTTGGGTGATAGGTTGGACTCGATGATCTCTGGGGTTCACCCTGGTTCTATTCTATTCTATTCTATTCTATTCTATTCTATTCTATTCTATTCTACTTCTATTCTATTCTGTTCTACTTCTATTCTATTCTACTCTGTTCTACTTCCATTCTATTCCATTCTATTCCATTCTATTCCATTCTATTCCATTCTATGCTATTCTATGCTATTCTATGCTATTCTATTCTATTCTATTCTACTCTGTTCTACTTCTATTCTATTCTACTTCTATTCTATTCTATTCTATTCTATTCTATTCTATTCTATTCCCTGGGAGAGGAGCCCAACCCCTAGCTCGGTATGTGGTTGATTTGGTTGGAACCCACAGTACCTCCCCTCCTTCTCTGGAGTATCCTGCTCTGTGGAGCCTTTGTTGACACGTGGGTGATCAAGGCAGCTAATCTGAGCAAGATTTGCATAGGTAAACAGGATTAAACCCCTGGCTGGACACATTTCTCCAGCGTTAGGAGCAGGCTTCATTTCCCTTAGCTTTGAAGTCAACAAATTAAGGCCAGTTTCCTTCTGGATGAGAGCAGCCAGTGTAGTTGAAGTAGCCCACTTTAAATGCATGCTGTTGCTTAATTTGGGCCAATTTTCACCCAAGCAGCCCTGCTTAAATGAGCTTGGAGCAGGACTACAGAAGGACCAACTTGAGCTCGCTCCAGGAGGCGCCGCAGAGGCAGCCAGTTAGAACCAGAGAGATCCAACATCAACAAGCTGGGGGATCAGGCAAGCTGGGCAACAATTCCAGCTCCTTCTGTGATGAAGCATCGATGGTCTTGACCAAAGTCTTGGTCCTTGGAGGTGAACTGAAGTCACAGAGGAGCCAGGCTGGTCAACCAAATGCTGTGGGTGCTCCCAGCTAGTGACCAGGCAAGCTTTGGGCTCCCAGCCCGTTTTTCCACGAGAGCCACTTTTGGCTTGGCTGTGCAGACAGATTATTTAACAGAAGGAGAGGGGAGAAGGGGGAGGGAAGGAAGGATTTTTGTTTCTTCAGAGAAAGCTGCTGCTGACAAGGAGCACAATCAAATACCCTGGCTGGAGAAAGCAGTTGACAAAAGACTGAGCCACAGGAATTGTGTTCCTGGCATCGCAGCAGCAGACCTGGATGGAGCTCCAGGCTGACGTTTGAGGAATGGAAGAGCTGAACAGACAGAGAGAGCCTGCTGCTAGCACTGGGGAACGGAAGAGCAAAGGTGCACAGGCAAGGTCTGGCCATGGCTAGGCAGCCTGTGGCTGGGAGACAGCCCATTGTCAGCCTGGGGGTGATGAGAGCAGCTCCAAAAGAAGCTGCTGATGGTTGTAGCTCCCTCCCCTTACATTCTTCCACACTGCCATTGTCTCACACAGAAGCTTTTCACCAGGGCCCTTTTCAATGCAAGGCTGCAGCAGCAGCGATAGGAAACGTTGAACGTCTTGGCTAGCAACTCATTGAGCTGGAAAGAGACATCAGGGAGGGAGGTTCTAGCGAGGTAAGAGAAGCAGCAGCTTGGCTTTGGAGGCAACCAAGTGAGGGTGCATGGTTTGTTTTGCACTCTCTTGGAGAGAATTTATGTTTGGTGAAAGAACAAAGACAGACACACACTCATAAATATCCAGGACAGATGTTGTCCAGGATATTTATTTGTGCTCCAGGAGGAGGGGAAGAAAAGCACCTAGACACATTAGTGAGTTTTAACTCCACTGACCAAAAAACCTCCAGCCAAGTTCTTCCAGAAAGCAGGACCCAAAAGTCCTTCTTGGAGTGAGGGACCCAAAGCTGAACCTCAAGGTGTGGCCTCAGCAGTGCTGAGTGCAGGAGGACAACCACTGCCCTGGTCCTGCTGTCACACCATTGCTGATCCAGGCCAGGATGCTGGTGGCCTTCTGGGCCACCTGGGCACACCCTGGCTCACCTGCAGCTGGCTGTCCATCAGCACTCCCAGATGGAATGGAATGGAATGGAATGGAATGGAATGGAATGGAATGGAATGGAATGGAATAGAATAGAATAGGAGTAGAATAGGAGTAGAATAGAGTAGAATAGAGTAGAATAGAATAGAATAGAATAGAATAGAATAGAATAGAATAGAATAGAATAGAATAGAAGTAGAATAGAGTAGAATAGAATTTACCAGGTTGCAAGAGACCTCTGAGATCATCAAGTCCAACCTATCACCCAACACCATCTAATCAACTCAACCATGGCACCAAGCACCCCATCCAGTCTCTTCCTAAACACCTCCAGTGATGGGGACTCCACCACCTCCCTGGGCAGTACATTCCAATGGCCAATCTCTCTTTCTGGGAAGAACTTCTTCCTAACATCCAGCCTAAACCTCCCCTGACACAGCTTGAGACTGTGTCCTCTTGTTCTGGTGCTGCTTGCCTGGGAGAAGAGACCAACTCCCTCCTGGCTACAACCTCCCTTCAGGGAGTTGTGGAGAGCAAGAAGGTCTCCCCTGAGCCTCCTCTCCTCCAGGCTAAGCAAGCCCAGCTCCCTCAGCCTCTCCTCATAGGGCTGTGCTCCAAACCTCTCCCCAGCTTTGTTGCCCTTCTCTGGACACCTTCCAACAACTCAAGATCTTTCCTAAACTGAAGGCCCCAGAACTGGACACAGGACTCTTTCTCTTGGCAGTTTCCAGCCACTCTGCCCCAAGCCTGGAGCATTCATGGGGTTGTTGGGACCCAAGTGCAGGGCCTAGGAGTTGAACCTCATCCCATTGCCCTCATCCCCTCCATCCAGGCTGGCCAGATCCCTCTGCAGAGCCTTCCCTACCTTCAAGCATAGCAATGCTGCCACCCCATTGGGTGGCATTTCCAAGCTGAGAGTGCCTCAATCCCCTCATCCAGCTCTGTGATAAAGACCTTGAAGGAGCAGCTGGGCTCCACCACTGCTCTGCCCTGCCTGCTGTAGACCTCCTTGCCGTTCATCACCTGCAGATCCAGCTATGATGGCTTTATAAACAGCAATTATGTTGGAACCCACACTTGAAACTTACAGTTAATGAAGCAATTCAACTTTTGAACTGCCTTGCTTCAAGGATGTGGGTGGTTTTTTTTCCCCAGCACAAACAAGGCCATGGGTTAAGCACAGCTCTTCCATCAACTACGAGCAGGGGAGGGAAAGGGGGTGGGGGTGGGGGGAAAAAAAGTCCCCATTAGCAGCAGAGCTAAGAGAAGGAATTAGTTCTACCTCTTACTCGTCACAAATGGGTTGGAACAAGTCACAGCTTCCTTGAACCTCTTCCTGATGGGAAATTTGTGGGATCATTCCTGCAAATAATCAGTTATTGGTCACAAAGTTTGCTTAGGGAAGAAGCACTCACGGAGAGAGAGCCAATCTATTATTCAGGCAGCATTTGCTGCCCAGGGATTTGTGGCACCGGAACCGCATTTTTGGTCCACTACCAACTAAGCCCAACTGCAGGCTTCTGCAGTGCTGGGGGAGGGAGATGATGAAAGGCCTGGATTGCAGAGTCAGTCCTTTGATTCTCCTTCCAAGAGATGGTTTTGGGTTGCTTTGGGTTGCTTTGCTTGGCTTTGCTTGGCTTTGTGGTTTGGTTTGCTTTGGTTTGCTTTGTGGTTTGGTTTGCTTTGGTTTGGTTTGCTTTGCTTTGTGGTTTGCTTTGCTTTGGTTTGCTTTCTGCTTTGGTTTGCTTTGCTTTGCTTTATGGTTTGCTTTGCTTTATGGTTTGCTTTGCTTTATGGTTTGGTTTGCTTTGGTTTGCTTTGTGATTTGGTTTGCTTTGTGGTTTGGTTTGCTTTGCTTTGCTTTGCTTTGCTTTATGGTTTGGTTTGCTTTGGTTTGCTTTGTGATTTGGTTTGCTTTGTGGTTTGGTTTGCTTTGCTTTGCTTTGCTTTGTGGTTTGGTTTGCTTTGGTTTGCTTTGTGGTTTGGTTTGCTTTGCTTTGGTTTGCTTTGTGTTTTGGTTTGCTTTGGTTTGCTTTGTGTTTTGGTTTGCTTTGGTTTGCTTTGTGGTTTGGTTTGCTTTGGTTTGCTTTGCTTTGTGGTTTGCTTTGCTTTGGTTTGCTGTGGTTTGGTTTGCTTTGTGGTTTGCTTTGTGGTTTGCTTTGTGGTTTGCTTTGCTTTGCTTTGCTTTGCTTTGGTTTGCTTTGGTTTGCTTTGCTTTGCTTTGGTTTGCTTTGGTTTGCTTTGCTTTGCTTTGGTTTGGTTTGGTTTGCTTTGCTTTGCTTTGGTTTGGTTTGGTTTGCTTTGCTTTGCTTTGGTTTGCTTTGGTTTGCTTTGGTTTGCTTTGGTTTGCTGTGGTTTGCTGTGGTTTGCTGTGGTTTGCTGTGGTTTGCTGTGGTTTGCTTTGCTGTGGTTTGCTTTGCTGTGGTTTGCTTTGCTTTGGTTTGCTTTGCTTTGGTTTGCTTTGCTTTGGTTTGCTTTGGTTTGGCTTTCTTTGGTTTGGTTTGCTTTGGTTTGTGGTTTGGTTTGGTTTGGTTTGGTTTGCTTTGCTTTGCTTTGCTTTGCTTTGTGGTTTGCTTTGCTTTGCTTTGCTTTGTGGTTTGCTTTGCTTTGCTGTTTTGCAGTTGTTGCTTTTTTCTTCTAGTTCTGAGGGGGTTTGTTGGGTTTGTTTTGCTTTCCTTTCCTGTTATATTGTTGCCTTTTCCTGTTTGCTTCACTTCGGAGGGGTTGGTTTGTTTGCTTTCCTTTCCTTTGCTGCTTTGCAGTTGTTGCCACTTTTTTGTTCAGCTTTGGGGGGGGGTTTGTTTCTTTGTTTTGCTTTGCTTTGCTGTTTTGCAGTTGTTGCTTCTTTGTTTGTTATAGTTTTGAAGGGGGTTGTTTGCTTTGCTTTGCTCTCCTTTGCTTTTATGTAGCTGCTTGCTCTGTTTAATTTTGGGGGATTTTGTTTGGTTTGCTTTAGCCTTTTTCCAGTTGCTGCTTTTTTGTTTGTTATAGCTTTGAGGGGTTTTGGTTGGGTTGCTTGGTTTGTTTTGCTTTCCTTTCCTTTGCTTTTGTGTTGTTGGTGCTTTTTCTCCTTGGTTGGGTTTTGGGGCCTTCTTTTCTAGCATTTTAAGTCCTAGAATGAGCTTTTATTTTCTAGCATTTTCGTTTCTTTTCTAGAATTAACTTTGGTTTTCTAGCATTTTTCTTTTTCTGTTCTAGAATTGTCACAGAATTACAGAATCAATAAGGTTGGAAAAGACCTCAGGGATCATCAAGTCCAACCTGTCACCCAGCACCTCAGGACTACTAAACCATGGCACCAAGTGCCACATCCAATCCCCTCTTGGACATCTCCAGGGATGAGGACTCCACCACCTCCCTGGGCAGCACATTCCAAGGGCTAACAACTCTCTCTGGGAAGAACTTTCTCCTCACCTCCAGCCTAAACTTCCCCTGGCACAGCTTGAGACTGTGTCCTCTTGTTCTGGTGCTGCTTGCCTGGGAGAAGAGACCAACCCCCACCTGGCTACAACCTCCCTGCAAGTAGTTGGAGAGAGCAAGAAGGTCTCCCCTGAGCCTCCTCTTCTCCAGGCTAAGCAACCCCAGCTCCCTCAGCCTCTCCTCACAGGGCTGTGCTCCAGACCCCTCCCCAGCTTTGTTGCCCTTCTCTGGACACCTTCAAGCCTCTCAAGGTCCCTTCTTATTTTCTACCCTTTGCTTTTCTTTCTTAGAATGATCTTTTCTTTTCCAGCATTTTCTTTTATGTTCTGGAATCATCTTCTAGGTTCTGGAATTTTCTTCTCTTTTCTAGCAGTATCTTTCATTTTCTAAAATTTTCTTCTGGTTTGCAGAATTTTCTATTCTAGAATTTCCCCCTCACCCCCTCCCCCTTAGAATTTTCTCTTCTACAACTTTCTTGGAAGGTTTTAACTATTTCTTGGCTAAAGAAATAGATAAATACATGATGACATTAACCTTGCAGGACTATTGTCTCTTCCAGGGTCAAGCCATTTGCAGCGGTGCCCAGACACAGAACAAGGAGCCACAGGCAGAAATTGGAGCCCAGGAGGTTCCATCTGACCAGGAGGAGAAACTTCTTTGGTGTGAGGCTGCTGGAGCCCTGCAGCAGGCTGCCCAGAGGGGTTGTGAAGTCTCCTTCTCTGGAGAGATTCCAAGCTCAACTCACTTTGGGCTCCTGGGCAACCCAGTGCTGAGTCTCCAGCAGAAACTTTTCCATCAGGCTCTGGTCTCTTTTCCCAGAGATACATGAATTAGCACTTTTCTCCCATCCTCATTTGCAAGAAGCATTTCTTGCCCTCTTGATGCAAGTTCAGGCACTGCCAGAAGAGCAGAGCAGACTTTCAGGCTGCAGTAATTAAAAGAGAGGCAAGAATTAAGCAAATGAGCTATCAGACTCCACCACCTCTGCACCGTGCTTCCCTGGGCTCTGTCAGAACAAGCTGCCCCTGCCTGACTGGGAGGCCTGCAGGAAAATGAAGCAGTGTATCCCACAATCCCACCATGCTGGGGGTTGGAAGGCACCTCTGGAGATCATCCAGCCCAACCCCCCTGCTAAAGCAGGGTCACCCACAACAGGTTGCCAAGGATCACAATGCCCCTGTGGGTCTGAAGCCAGCAGCAGCAGACACACTGTTCAGGTGCATCAGCAGGCCTTCCACTGTTCAGGGTGCATCAGCAGTCCCTCCACTGTTCAGGTGCATCAGCAGTCCTTCCACACCCTTGGAGGCAAGATCTGCTCACACTACCTGGTGCAGCTCTCTCCTGCCTGCCTGGACTCTCATGATTTTAAGTGCTACTTGAGCTCCTTCACATCCCATTTCCCTGCTCATTCCCCCTTCAGTTCCTCAAACTGCACACAACAAACCCCTCCAGGAGCACTGCTTCATCCTGCTGCAATCACTGGAGCTGCTGGTGTGAAATGTACTTTCTGAAACCATCAAGCCCCAACCCAGCAGCCTTTCTTCATGCAAATCCCATGAGCTGTCCTTAAGCCTCCATCTCCCCTCCTTCCAACAACTGCATCAAGAAGAGCTTAAGTGCTTAGTCCTTTGAACAAGCCATGCAAATCAGTGGCACCAGCAGCCATGGCTTCAACACAAAGCTGCATTTCAGGGCAAAGGAAGGAAACTTCTGCTTGGTTTGGGGTTTCTTTGGTGGGGGGAGGGAAGGTTGTTTGGTTGTTTTACAAGCATGCTGTGAAAAACAAGAGTTGCTTTGGGAGAGTTGCTCTGCAGGAGGATCTGGCCAGGCAGGATCCCTGGGCTGAGGTCAACAAGACCAAGTGCTGGGTCCTGCAGTCGGGGAACAACAGCTCCATGAGCGCTGGAGGCTGGGGAAGGAGAGGCTGAAAACTGCCCAGCAGAGGAGGACCTGGGGGGTGTTGATGGTTGAAGATGAACTAGCATGTCCCAGGTGGCCAAGAAGCCCAACAGCATCCTGGCTCAGGTCAGCAGCAGTGTGCCCAGCAGGAGCAGATCGTTCCCCTGTGCTGGGCACTGGTGAGGCCACGCCTTGAGTATTAGGTTCAGTTTTGGGCCCCTCCTTCCAAGAAGGACATTGAGGGGCTGGAGTGGGTCAAGAGAAGGGCAGCAGAGCTGGTGAAGGGTCTGGAGAGCAGGGCTGGTGAGGAGCTGCTGAGAACTTGCCAGGTGAATCTGCTCTGATGGATGCCTGCCAGCAGCACAGAAGCATGGAATCATTAGGGTTGGAAATGATCTCTGCAATCATCCAGCCCAACCATCAGCCCAACACCACCATGCCCACTGGACCATGGCCCAGAGTGCCATGGCCACCCATTTTCTGAACACCTCCTGGAATGGGGACTCCACCACCTCCCTGGGCAGCCTGTTCCAATGCCTGACCACTCTTGCAGCAAAGCAATGGTTCCTCACCTCCAACCTAAACATCTGCCAGATTCATCCAACAGAGCACATCAGAAGCCCAAATCAGAGCTCCCAGTGCTCCCCACATGGTCAGCCAGTGAGAAGAGGCCACCACAGCCCTTTTAACTCTGTGTTTTGCACTTCCCATACTCAGAGACTTATCATGAGGAAATCAAGCACTCAGGTTTTACCCATCCATAACAAGGGACTCTAAGAAGGAGAAGGCAATCTGTATGCAAAGCACCACCACGAAGCCAGGGAACGAAGTGAAAGAGCAATTGGCCATTGGAATGTGCTGCCCAGGGAGGTGGTGGAGTCCCTGTCCCTGGAGGTGCTCAGGAAAGGCCTGGATGTGACACTTGGAGCCATGGTTGAGTTGTCAGGAGGTGTTAGGGATTAGGTAATATCACAGGATCACAGAATCACCAAAGTTGGAAGAGAGCTCAAAGATCATCAAGTCCAACCTGGCACCACAGACCTCAGGACTAGACCATGGCACCAAGTTCCATGTCCAATCCCCTCTTGAACACCTCCAGGGATGGGGACTCCACCACCTCCCTGGGCAGCACATTCCAAGGGCTAACAACTCTCTCTGGGAAGAACTTTCTCCTCATCTCCAGCCTAAACTTTCCCTGGCGCAACTTGAGGCTGTGTCCTCTTGTTCTGGTGCTGGCTGGATCTCTGAGGTCTTTTCCAACCTGGCTGATTCTGTGATTGAGTGCAGAACATCTGTGAGCTCAGCAGCACCTTGGATGCTCTTTAGTGAGCCGGCACTTTCGAACCTCCCCTCCCCTCCCCGGCGCTGCCCCGCTGCAGCCCCTGCCGGACGCAGAGGGCTCATCGCCTTGCGGCGGAGGCGCTCGCTGGCCCTGCGCCCGAGTGACACCGCTTCCTGCCCCGGCTCAGCTTCTCACGACGAATTCTTCCACCCTCTTCTTTTCCCTTTCCCCCCCCCCCCCCTCTTTTAATCCCCTCTCCCTTCCCATCTTAATGCCCTCCTTCGTCAGAAGGCTTCCTGCCCGCTGCCAGAACTCAATTTACACTATTTACTTTAATGACCTCGTTTGTCATCCAAGCATGTGTGCCTACCTCTGGGACTGCAGCCCTGTCAGCCTGCCAGGAGGTCTCATTTACAGTTGGCTCTTTCATTATTGTTTTTGAAGATTAAATTGCTTCCATTTCCAGGCGAGCAGGCTGGGGACTCCCACAGCCCAGAGGGTGCTGAGGCACATTCATCCATCTGATCAATGCCATTTGGGGGGGTTGAGATGTCTCAGTCCCAGCTGATTCTCCCTCTCTGCATCGTCCCACTGCAGCAGCCACCTGGTTTGCAGAGTCCCAGCGTGGTGGGGCTTGGAAGGGACCTCTGGAGATCATCCATTCCAATCCTGTTAAAGCAGGGCCACCCACAGCAGGTTGCCCAGGATCACAAGAGCCAGGTGGGTTTGGAAGGTCTCCAGAGAAGAGAAGAATAGAATAGAATAGAATAGAATAGAATAGAATAGGAGTGGGATGGGATGGGATAGGATAGGATAGGATAGGATAGGATAGGATAGGATAGGGTAGGATAGGATAGAATAGAATAGAAATAACCAGGTTGGAAAAGACCTTTGAGATCATCAAGTCCAGCCTGTCATATATTGGGGTTCTGGATAGGTTAGGCTAGACTAGACTAGACTAGACTAGACTTATTGAATTGGATTGAATTGGATTGAATTGGATTGAATTGGATTGAATTGGATTGAATTGGATTGAATTGAATCGAATTGAATCGAATTGAATCGAATTGGATTGAATTGAATTGAATTGAATCGAATCGAATCGAACTGAATTAACCAGGTTGGAAAAGACCTTCAAGATCATCAAGTCCAACCTATCACCCACCACCATCTAATCAACTAAACCATGGCACCAAGCTTCCCATCCAGTCTCTTCCTAAACACCTCCAGGGATGGGGACTCCTCCACCACCTCCCTGGGCAGCACATTCCAAGGGCCAATCTCTCTTTCTATGAAAAACTTCTTCCTAACATCCAGACTAAACCTCCCCTGGCACAGCTTGAGACTGTGTCCTCTTGTTCTGTCTTCTGGCTTGGAGACTCCACAACATCTCTGGGCAGCCTGCTCCAGGGCTCAGGCATCCTCACACCAAAGAATTTTCTCCTTAAGTTCAAATTAAACCTCCTGGATTCCAGTTTGTGCCCCTTGTCCTGTCAGTGGGCAACACTGAGAAGAGTCTGGCCCCATCCCCTTGCCTTGGGTGGGCCCTTTAGCTCTTGCTGAGCTTTGACCAGATCCCCTCTCAGTCTGCTCTTCTCCAAGCCAAACAGCTCCATGCCTTACAGAGACAGTCCAATCCCTTAAACATCTCTCCTCTAGTTCCCTGTCTCTCTTGATCTGTGGAGCCCAGAGCTGGATGCACTCCTCCAGATGTAGGTACCCTTAGTAGGGCAGAGTAGAAGGGGAGAAGATCTTCCCTCTGCCTGGACACCCTCTTCTTCATGCCCCTCAGGAGACCATTGGCTTTCTTGGCCATGAGGGCACATCCCTGGCTCATGGGCAACTTGTTGTCAGAGGGGGAATGAGCAGAGTGACAATTTCCTTCCCTGGTGCATCGTTTCATTCGTCTAGCCCAGGCCTTTTTCTCTCACAGCCTGACTTCCCCAGAGAGGTAAATTCCTTCCTGTTAGGTTGTATTTCTGTCTTACAGCACATCTCCAATCCTGACATGCTTGGTAAAATTCAATGTTAATTAAGTCATTTAAATAGGTTAGGGAAGAGCGTGATGCTTCATGTCTCATTATACACCACGTCTTGTGGGCCAGCACTGCACAAGGCAGCAAACACAAGGCACCAAACCCAAGAGAGAAAACCCAAGGCACCAAACCCAAGAGAGAAAACCCAAGGAAGCAAAACCAAGGCAGCAACTTCAAGGCACCAAACCCAAGGCAGCAACCTCAAGGCACCAAACCCAAGGCAGAAAACCCAAGGCACCAAACCCAAGAGAGAAAACCCAAGGCACCAAACCCAAGGCACCAAACCCAAGAGAGAAAACCCAAGGAAGCAAAACCAAGGCAGCAACTTCAAGGCACCAAACCCAAGGCAGCAACCTCAAGGCACCAAACCCAAGGCAGAAAACCCAAGGCACCAAACCCAAGGAACCAAACCTAAGACAGAAAACCTAAGGCAGAAAACCCAAGGCACCAAGCCCAAGGAACCAAACCTAAGACAGAAAACCCCCAGGCAGAAAACCCAAGGAACCAAACCTCAGACAGAAAACCTAAGGCAGAAAACCCAAGGAACCAAACCCAAGGCACCAAACCCAAGGCAGCAACCCCAAGGCAGAAAAGCCAAGGCACAGAACCTACGAGGGGAGGCTGAGGGAGCTGGGGTTGTTCAGCCTGGAGAAGAGAAGGCTCTGGGGAGACCTTAGAGCAGCCTTCCAGCAGCTGAAGGGGGCTACAACAAGGCTGCAGAGGGACTGTTTCTAAAGGCCTGCAGTGATAGGTCAAGAGGCAATGGTTTAAAATGAGAGGAGATTGAGGCTGGGTGTGAGGAACAAGTTCTGCACCATGAGGCTGCTGGAACACTGCAACAAGTTGCCCAGGGAGGTAGCTGAGGCCTCGACTCTGGAAATATCTCTTGTTCCCAGAGAGAGTTGTTAGCCATTGGGTTGTGCTGCCCAGGGAGGTGGTGGAGTCCCTGTGCCTGGAGGTGTTCAAGAGGGGATTGGATGTGGCACTTGGTGCCATGGTTTAGTAGTCAGGAGGTGTTGGGTGACAGGCTGGACTTGATGATCTTTGAGGTCTTTTCCAACTAAGATTCTATATTCAAGGTCAGGCTCAACAAGGCTCTGAGCAACCTGCTCTAGTGGAGGATGTCCCTGCTGACTGCAGGGGGGTTGGACTGGATGAGCTTTGGAGGTCTTCCAACCCAAACCATTCTATGATCCTATGCCCTCCAGTTTATAGCAGAGCACCTCACTGCCTTCAGCTCCTGGCCCTCATTTCCTTTTCATTGCAAACATTTCTCTCAGGTCCCAGCAAACACTAACAAAAGCCTTTACATCTCCCATTAGTGACCTGCACTCTGCTGCTGGGCTCCTTCAGAAGCCTTTCCAGTGAATAAATCAATCCCAGGCTAAGGGTATGCATTATTTACACCCAGAGCCCCTTGCCTGGGATGTCTTCTGAATAGACTTGTAAGCAATAACATCTTCTCCAGATACATTTGAGTTTGATTTCAGTGTGTTTCCTACAGGAGAAAACAAGCTTCAGATTCCTCATCAATATTTATGTGGAAGGCTAAACCAAATCTTTTCAAGTTGCTGCTGGATAATAGATGATGGTAGCTTGGCAATAAAACAATTTTACAGGTTATGTATGATGTAGAAAAGCAAATAAATACTACTTACTGTCAGCTGATTTGGTTTTGGAGGTGTAGGGAGGAGATGGAAGATATTACAAGCACTGTCCTCCCTGGCTGCTCCCTGGCAGGCAAAAACCCAACAGCAGAACCAAGCAAGGAAGAGGCAACATTAGACCAGCAAAAACATTGTTAGTGTGGTGGAAAATACTTTGCTAACACAGAAGCATCATCAAAGCTCTTAGGGCCATCAGGCAGTGCCAAAAGATTGCAAACAATTTAGAGGCTGTGCACTAAAACCCTGGGAAAGAGCTTTTAGGAGCAAGGCTCTTCCTCCCCCCCCCCCCCCCCCCCCCAATGTTTATTTGTGCCCTAAATCATTGTGCCCCTGTACTTTGCACTGGTTAGGCCACATCTTGAGTCCTGTGTCCAGTCCTGGGCCCCTCAGTTTAAGAAGGACATTGAGACTCTTGAAGGTGTCCAGAGAAGGGCAGTGAGGTTGGGGAGGGGTCTGGAGCACAGCCCTGTGAGGAGAGGCTGAGGGAGCTGGGGTTGCTTAGCCTGGAGAAGAGGAGGCTCAGGGGAGAACTTCTTGCTCTCTACAACTCCCTGAAGGGAGGTTGTAGCCAGGTGGGGGTTGGTCTCTTCTCCCAGGCAAGCAGCACCAGAACAAGAGGACACAGTCCCAAGCTGCACCAGGTGAAGTTTAGGCTGGAGGTGAGGAGAAAGTTCTTCCCAGAGAGAGTTGTTAGCCATTGGGATGTGCTGCCCAGGGAGGTGGTGGAGTCCCCATCCCTGCAGGTGTTCAAGAGGGGAGTGGATGTGGCACTTGGTGCCATGGTTTAGTCATGAGGTCTGTGGTGACAGGATGGACTTGATGATCTTTGAGGTCTCTTCCAGCCTTGGTGATTCTGTGATTCTGTGAGAATCATTAGAGAAAGAGAATCAATGAGGCTGGAAAAGAGCTCTAAGTCCAGCTGATCAAGTCCAGGTCCAACCAAGTCACCCTCAAGTCCATTAGCCAGCCCTACTCAGTGCAGCACAGACTGGCTGGGGCTTGTGTAGCCGACTCAAAGGTGAGATGGAGAAGGACAACTTCCAGTGTCTGTGGGAGATGCTTTCCAAACAAATGCAGGGGGAATTTGGGTAAAAACAGTCAATTGGAAGCCCCACAGAGTCTGCATGTGAAGCAGAAAAGAATTTCTACTAATCCTAGCAGGGAAACTGAGGCACAGAGCACTGGAACCCCTCCAGCAACGGTCTGAAAAGATGGAGAGCTTGAAGAATCATAGAGTCATAGAATCAGTCAGGTTGGAAAGACCTCAGAGATCATCAAGTCCAGTCTGTTACCTCATACCTGACACCTCCTGACAACTAAACCATGGCTCCAAGTGCCACATCCAAGCCTTTGTTGAACACCTCCAGGGATGGGGACTCCACCACCTCCCTGGGCAGCACATTCCAATGGCTAACAACTCTCTCTGGGAAGAACTTTCTCCTCACCTCCAGCCTAAACTTCCCCTGGCACAGCTTGGGACTGTATCCTCTTGTTCTGGTGCTGGATGCCTGGGAGAAGAGACCAACCTCCTCCTGGCTACAACCTCCCTGCAGGTAGTTTTGGACTCGAAGATCTCAAAGGTCTTTTCCAACCTGGTTAATTCTGTTCTATTCTAGTTGTAGAGAGCAAGAAGTTCTCCCCTGAGCCTCCTCTTCTCCAGGCTAAGCAACCCCAGCTCCCTCAGCCTCTCCTCACAGGGCTGTGCTCCAGACCCCTCCCCAGCTTTCTTGCCCTTCTCTGGACACCTTCCAGCAACTCAACATCTTTCCTAAACTGAGAGGCCCAGAACTGGACACAGGACTCCAGGTGTGGCCTCAGCAGTGCTGAGCACAGGGCAGAATGACTTCCCTGCTCCTGCTGGCCACACTATTCCTGATCCAGGCCAGGATGCCCTTCTTGACCACCTGGGAGGCAGGAGCTTCTCGTGCTTGGCATGTCCTGACACCTCCCCTAACTGCACGGAGCACTATTTGTAGCCCCAGCAGGTAAAGGAGCTCTGGAGGGGGAGCACGACTAATTTAAGAGCATGAATTATTGACACACGCTCTCAGGAAAGCCATCTTGCCACACAGCAGCCCCAGCAGCAGGGATTATTAATTTATAACTTAACTACAGCTACATTAAAGGGAAGGAGGCTTCCATAAAAAAATGAGCTGTGGAAGCACAGGGAGGGGGGAAAAAAAACCAACAAAGAAATCTTGCCCAGCCCATTCTGGGCTCCCAAACAAAGCTCCAAATCCTTGACACAACCACCTGCTGCCTTCCACTTTGCATCCAGGTTGTCTGCTGTGGTGCATCTTGAAGCAGGATTTGCCCTTAAGCTGCCAAGCTGGTACCAAAGCCCTGCCTTTCAGAAGGGCAATGCTGGCACAGCTTCCTCCCTCAGAGAGCAAAGCTCTTGGAAGGGTGTCCTGTGAGGAGAGGCTGAGGGAGCTGGGGTTGCTTAGCCTGGAGAAGAGGAGGCTCAGGGGAGACCTTCTTGCTCTCTACAATTCCCTGAAGGGAGGTTGTAGCCAGGAGGGAGTTGGTCTCTTCTCCCAGGCAAGCAGCACCAGAACAAGAGGACACAGTCTCAAGCTGTGCCAGGGGAGGTTTAGGCTGGAGGTGAGGAGAAAGTTCTTCCCAGAGAGAGTTGTTAGCCCTTGGAATGTGCTGCCCAGGGGGGTGGTGGAGTCCCCATCCCTGGAGGTGTTCAAAAAGGGATTGGATGTGGCACTTGGAGCCATGGTTTAGTAGTCAGGAGGTGTTGGGTGCCAGTTTGGACTTGATGATCTTTGAGGTCTTTTCCAACCTTAATGATTCTATGGTTCTATGCTTTCACTCCTGTGATCTCCATGCTGAGTCCCCTCAGCACAGATCTGACTGAAGGCAACAGGAAAAAAAAGAGACACTCCAAAGGGAAACAGGAGAAGGGGATGCCAGGGACAGCAAGATCCAGTGAGAATCATAGAATTGTTTTGGTTGGAAAAGACCTCTATGATCACTGAGTCCAACCATCAGCCCAGCAGCCCCATGGCCATTAAACCATGTCCCCACGTGCCATGGCCTCAAGTTTCTTGATCACTTCCAAGGGTGGTGACTCCACCACCTCCCTGGGCAGCCTGTTCCAATGCCTGGGCACTCTTTCAAGCTGCACCAGGGGAGGTTTAGGCTGGAGGTGAGGAAAAAGTTCTTCCCAGAAGGAGGAATTGGCCCTTGGGATGTGCTGCCCAGGGAGGTGGTGGAGTCCCCATCCTTGGAGGTGTTCAAAAAGGATTCGATGTGACACTTAGAGCCATGGGTTAGTTGTCAGGAGGTGTTGGGTGACAGGTTGGACTTGATGATCTCTGGGGTCTTTTCCAACCTTATTGATTCTGTGATTCTAAGATTGTTTCACTTGTGAGCCCTTGGCAATGAATTTTTCATGCCCAAGTCGACTTAGGAAAGAGGCAAGGAGAAATGGTGTCCTTGGGAAGAAAAAGAATTTCAAGGCAAAATGATTCTTTCTAACATGAAGTTGGAGTCTCCTCTTCATCTCTTGAGCTGCAACCACACATACACAAACTCAGCTTTCCCCTGTGCTCTCCCCAGTCTCCACACTTGCAGCAGACAGGATTCCTGAGAGCATTTCTGAGTCAGCAGCAGTAGCTGGGTTAGGAAAAGAAAAGAAATCTGTCTGGAATGTGATCTGCAGTTCTGATTTACTGTCAGGCTCCTGTGGCTTAGCCCAGGTCAAAGCTCAGCTTCTTTCTGCCTTATCCAGCAAAGAGCCCTGAGCTGTGCATCCTGAGCACTGTGACTCCGGCAGAGCTGTGCCAGGAGGAATTTGGCCTGGGGAATGCATCCAGCCAGTTTCTATTCTCATGGTGGCTCCTCAGAAGGTAACCACTATCAGGCACTGGGTTTTGTGTTCAGACAGATGCTAGGAGACAGTAAGCAAACCGTTCTCCATCACATAGCTAACAGAATTCCTCTGACAAGCCTGTGCCATCACAGCTCAGTCACGTTGTCTCCCAGCTGCAGGAGCTGCAAACAGCAGGATGCTTTACTGAGCCCTCTGGAATGAACTGCAGCAGGAGATTTATGGAGAGGTGAAGGATAGGAAGGGTCAGGTGAGTGCCATGAGTGGCTTGTGCATCGGTCTTGGAGCATCTGAAGGGGCCCCAGCACGGTGGGGATTGGAAGGGACCTCTGGAGATCATTCAGTCCAACCTCACTCCTGACCCACAGCAGCTTGCCCAGGATCACAGTGGCCAGGTGGGTCTGGAATCTCTCCAGAGGAGACTCCACAACCTCTCTGGGATTCCTCACAGTAATGAAGTTTCTCCTTAAGTTCAGTTGAAACCTCCTGGGTTCTAGTTTGTGCCTATTGCCCCTTCTTCTGTTCCTGGGCAGCACTGAGAAGAGTCTGGCCCCATGCTCATGCCCTCCACCCTTTAGCTCTTGCTGAGCACTATCAGATCCCCTCTCAGGCTGCTCTTCTGCAGGCTCAACAGCATTTTCTATTCACAGAGATGCTCCAGGCCCCTCAGCATCTTCAAGCCCATCCACTGGACTCTGTGCCTCTTGAGCTGTGGAACTGGACCCAATTCTCCTCAGTGGAGCAGCGTAGAAGGGGGAGGAGAAGCTCCAAATGGGTTAGACTGGATCCCAAAGCAGCATCACCATTACTTTGCAGTAAAATCCACAGTGGTTGGCAACACAAGGGAGGGTAAAGCTGATAGTTGCTGAGCAGGACCTGGAGACAATCTTTGTTTGCAATCTATAGACCAAGTTCATTATTCTTTAGCTTCAATTAAAAGTCCTTATTTAATGTGGTTGGGCAGGAAGCCACTTGAGCAGCGACTCCTGTCACTGCTGTGGTATTTATAGCCCTGATATCAACGTGCTCCACCCCAGGCTGAATTCCCTTCCTATTCTGAGCCCTGCAAGAGGAGAAGTACAGAATTCCTGCCCCAAAGGATTTAGGGTTTAAACAGGCTGCAAACAGGGAGAAAGGGACTCTGTGGAGCCCTGCGGCGCAGCAGCAGCCTCGGGCAGGTGGACGCAGCATGGGCTGCTAAGTGGATGAGCGCTTAATGAGGGTTTGTTCCCTCAGCTGCTGACCACAAAAAAAAGGCATCTCCATAAATTTGCAAGTCCAGAAATCCCTGCACAGCCACGTCCCCAACGCCCTAAGGGCAGAGAGCTCTTAATCAGCCATTTCCTCCCCCTTTTGGAGCTGACGGCGTGAGAGTCCTTGCTGCCCTCAAACGCTGATCTCCCGATTGAAGTTCTCATTATCATCTCTCCCAGCTCTCTGCCCCACATCAAAGGGGGTTCCTCAGGCTTTGACAACGATCTCCCTTCTTCCAAGGGAAAGCTGCTGCAGGATGGGTTTTGCACGAAACGATTGGAGGGAGCTGCGGTGGGACTTACCCCTAGGTGGAAGCAGCTCCAGTTTTCCATCCTAGGGACAGAAGACGACTGTGGTCAAGCAGCAGGCTGCCCAGGGTGGTGGTGGAGTCCCCCTCCCTGGAGGTGTTCAAGGCACGTGTAGGCATGGCACTTGGGGACAGGATTTAGTGGGCATGGTGGTGTTGGGTTGATAGTTGGACTCCATGATTTTAGAGGTCTCACACAGACGTGGCAATCCCTGCTTTGACAGCAAAGCAGTCCGAGCCTCCAAAAGCAGCTTAAGATGGGGGAAACTGAGTGACCAGACATCTAAACTGCTGGCAAAACAGCAGCAAGCATGAAACTCTGCAGACCTGCACCCTGGCAGGTTCTCATTGCCATCATTCACCCCGTTTGGAAGGCAGTGAGTGAGTCCTTTTCTTCCCAAGCACTGAAACCGCCTTGAGGCAGCACATGCAGAGAGCCATTCCCCTCGGTGGGAAGTTTCAGGTCTTAACGTGCCCCTTGTGACAGCCACTGGGTATAGAGCAGAGAGACTGGGTGCACAAGTCTGGGTGCATGGTGGGGTTTGTGTGGATGCACAAGGAGATCTGAAGGAGCCCAGCAACAAGGAGCTGTAGCCTTCAGGTAGAAGCCTCATCCCTGGAGGCTTGTAAGGCCGGGCTGGATGCGACTCTGAGCAACCTGCTGTAGTGTGAGGTGTCCCTGGCCATGGCAGGGGGCTTGAAACTGGATGAGCCTTGAGGTCCCTTCCAACCCTAACAGTTCCATGATTCTGTTAATGGTCATTCCACACAGCACATTGCCCTGCAGGAAGCAGGAGGGCTGCACACTGCATCCAACTCGGAGTGGGTGTCGCTCCAGGCAGCTGTTAAACAGGGAGATAATTAGAGATGGTCTCCAAATCCATACATCAAAGGGGAGGAAAGCCTTGAAAATGGACACAAATGGAAGTGGGAATAGGACTTAGGAAGGAAAAAAAGGCCTTAAGAATACATCCTGTGCTCTGTAATACTCAAGAAAGGTTCTTTCCAGCCACGGTTATGTTTCTGACACTCTGCAAGTTACATGGGAATCCAGGCTGGGGAAGAGATGTTTGGTCTCTGGGGATTTGGGCTGGCTTTGGTGCTTTGCTCTGATGCATTTCAGCCATGGCCCTTCACTCTGTATGGCCTGCCAGGGAAAAAGCAGATGACAGCAGTTCCCCAGGGGAAAAGCTGGGGACATGGGTGGTGATGCCAAGGGCCAGCAGAAGAGAGATTTGTCTCCATGGTCCAGATAAAGGAGGACAATGATAGGTGAGAGAGTGACTTGCTGAAAAGAAGCTCTGTGGAGAAGGACCTAGGAGTGGTGGTGAACAAGATCACCACAAGCCAGCAACATGCCAAGAGATCTTCCTGTTCCTAGCAAAGGAGAAGCCAAGGCATGAAACTGCTCCCCAGCAAACATCACAAGTGGACACTTAGCTGCTATATAGCAGTACTGTGCTGGTTTATAAGAGGCAACTTCCTGGCTGCAGGCACAGGTCTGGTGGCTCAGACTGACAAGCTGCATCAGGCAGCTGATGCCCCAAGCAGGCAAAGCCTCTGGGTTTGCAGGACCCTGGAATTCAAAGCAGTCCTGGGGTTAACCACTTTAAAGCCAAGGAGGCACAGAGGTTCCTCGCCCTGATGGATTGGTGTTTTTGCAGGCTGTAGACCAAATCATCTCCCAGAGCCAGTCAAAGCTCTTCAGACAAGGATTTTCAGCCTGAGTGTGTGTGTGGGAGAAAGGTCCACGAAGCTCTCAGCAGTGGCATGAGGAGATGGAGAAATGGATTGCCCCAGGACCGTGCTCTGCCAGGAGGATTGGAGAACATTGCCTTTGCCTGCCTCTGAGAACGATGCTCCTCTTCTCCTCCCCCCCAAACCTCTTAACCTACTCTCACACACTGCAGAGCTGGGAAGCTCTTCATTAACTATTTCCTGCTCTGGTTTCCATGGAAAACAGAAAGCCAAATGCACCACCTCCCACGAGCTGAGAGAAGTGCCTCTGGTCTAGCAGTGCCGCTCGCCCTCAACGAACCAGGCTGGGAAGCAAAATGACCAAGGTGCAAAAGAGAGGTTTCAAGTCCATCTGCTCAAGTGACACAAAACCTCTGCCTTTTAAAGCAACAAAGGGCTAAGGAATGTCCACATTGGTCCACACTGAGCTGTGCCTTCCCCCAGAAAAAAGGGCAAAAAGAGGCTTTCTGCTTCCTCTCTTGTTATTGAAAGCATTTGATCTTGCTTTTGCCTGCTGCAAGCCCGAGAATGAGACACTTGTCTGCTCCCAGCCTTTCCAAGGGACCCTAGAGATCATAGAATCAATGAGGTTGGAAAAGACCTCAAAGATCATCAAGTCCAACCTTTCACCCACCTTTCACCCAAGACCTCATGACTACTAGACCATGGCACCAAGTGCCACATCCAATCCACTCTTGAACACCTCCAGGGATGGTGACTCCACCACCTCCCTGGGCAGAGATCATCCAGTTCCAACCCCCTGCATGGGCAGGGACACTTTCCACCAGCCCAGGTTGCTCAAAACCTCATCCAACCTGGCCTTGAACACCTACAGGAAAGGGACATCCACAACCTCCCTGGACAAACTGTTCCAGTGGCTCCCTACTCTCACTGGAAAGAATTTCTTCTTCATCTGCATCCTGAATCTGCCCTCCTCAAGCTTCAATCCCTTCCCTCTCATCCTATCACTACAAGCCCTGGAGCACCTCTCCTATGAGGACAGACTGAAAGAGTTGGGGCTGTTCAGTCTGGAGAAGGCTCAGAGGTGACCTCATTGTGGCCTTCCAGTGTCTGGAAGGGGCTACAAGAAGGCTGGGGAGGAATTTCTTAGGATCTCAGGTAGTGATAGGACTAGGGGGAATGGAGTGAAGCTGGAGGTGGGGAGATTCAGGCTGGAGGTGAGGAGGAAGTTCTTCCCCATGAGAGTGGCGAAGCCCTGGAATGGGTTGTGCAGGGAGGTGGCTGAGGCTCCATCCCTGGAGGTGTTTAAGCCCAGGCTGGATGAGGCTGTGGCCAGGCTGATCTAGTGTGAGTGTCCCTGCCCATGGCAGGGGGGTTGGAACTGGCTGATCCTTGTGGTCCCTTCCAACCCTGACTGATTCTCTGATTCTATGAGAAGTCCCTCCCCAGCTTTCTTGTATCCCCCTCCAGGTACTGGGAATGCCATGCTAAGGTGTCCCCAAACAGAAGTGATCTTTGCAAACCAAGAAGTGCTCCTTTCCTGTGGAGACACCCAGATGAGGTCCACAGTTCTGCTTCAGGCTGTAAATCTGCTTTCTTTTTATAGCAGCTTCAGCTGAGCAGCATTTGCCCCACGACACAGGGAGGTTCAGGTTCCAAGGAGGAGAACGAATGCGGGGAAGACAGCGGCTTCTGAGCAGCTGTGGGTTAGCTGAGGCCATTTGGAGGAGAAAAGCTGCTGCTAAGCCGTGCAGCAGGCGGCGTGGTGCAGGGCTCTGCTTTTGGGGACAGGTTCTGTGGAGTCAGGCTGGAGCTAAAGCAGAATTCTTAATGAAACTGGAGCGCTGCGCTCTAAATTTAGAGGCACCATTAATGCCCTTAAAAGCATTCACAGCTCCAGCCATGGAGACACTGAGATTTCATTCACAGCCTTTCCTCCAACCCAAACCACACTGAAACCAGTGGGGGAAATCCCTTTGATTTCAACAGCCCCAGCAACTATCCCCTTGCTTTCCCTGTCCCTCCCCAGCCCTGGCTGCCCATCAGTTGATGCACTCCTGCACCAGGCAAGTGCCTTGTTGATATTTGTGGTTCCATTTTGTGCTTTAGCCTTCCTGGCAGCAAGGGGGGGAAAGAAATCACAGAATCACCAAGGTTGGAAGAGACCTCAAAGAGCATCAAGTCCAACCTGTCACCCAACACCTCAGGACCAAACCATGGCACCAAGTGCCACATCCAATCCCCTCTTGAACACCTCCAGGGATGGGGACTCCACCACCTCCCTGGGCAGCACATTCCAAGGGCTAACAACTCTCTCTGGGAAGAACTTTCTCCTCACCTCCAGCCTAACTTCCCCTGTGCAGCTTGAGACTGTGTCCTCTTGTTCTGGTGCTGCTTGCCTGGGAGAAGAGACCAACCCCCTCCTGGCTCCAACCTCCCTTCAGGGAGTTGGAGAGAGCAAGAAGGTCTCCCCTGAGCCTCCTCTTCTCCCTCAGCCTCTCCTCACAGGGCTGTGCTCCAGACCTCTCCCCAGCCTCCTTGCCCTTCTCTGGACACCTTCAAGCACCTCAATATATAAAGAAAAGAAAAAGGAGACAGGTTAGAGCTGGTTGAGTGAGACAGCAAAATAACCAGCAGGCCAAGAGCTGAAATCCACCTCAGATCTCTTGGTCTAATGCCTTGTGTTGCAGAACAGGCTTCTCTACTGCATTCCAGCTCTCCAGCTACATCAGAGGTACCATTTATCACAGCAGAGCAGAGCAGGATCTGGGGCTTCTCTGCTAAATGGCTTTTTGCCTGTAATATGCTGATCTCTGTGGGATGGGAATGCGTGAGAGCTGCGGACTGAAGGCACTGCTGCGCTCCGTGGTGTGACAGTGAGGACTGAGGGATGCTCACATCCCATCCACGCTGCACTTTATGGGTTAGGCAAAAAAAAACCCCAACCCACCCAAGCCCTTGATTTTAATCAGAGCATCAGAGAATCATTATGAATCGTGACGTTTGGGAAGAACCTCTAAGAGCATCGAGTTCAACCCCCAAGCCACCACCACCATGCCCTCTAAACCATGTCCCCCAGTGCCATGTCTACACATCTGTTGAACACCTCCAGGGGTGGTGACTCCACCACCTCCCTGGGCAGCCTGTTCTAGTGCCTGACCACTCTTGCAGTCAAGAAATCGTTTGTAATATCCAACCTAATCCTTCCCTGGTGCAGCTCGAGGCCATTTCCTCTCCTCTTATCTCTCGTTCCTTGGGAGAAGAGACCAACATTTCACCCGAGGTGAACATACACTCCAGAAACAAGCACAAAGAGAAGCTTTCCAGTGAAGAAGGATGATCAAAGCAGATCACCTGGAAGCAGCTGCAGCTCCTCTACAATAAAGCCCACAACAATCAAGCAGAGCCCATGCTTTTTCATGGCATCATTAGCAGCTGGTAATCCCTCCTTTATTCCCTCTGCCAATTAAGCAGGTTGTGTGATGAGCTGGTATTGATCTGTAGGGAGGCAGGAGAGGTGCATTTCTTTCCCTGTCAGAAAAAAACAACCCACAAACAAATCACAAACACTCTCCTTCCTCCTGAGGTTTCATAGTTTCATAGTTTCAGTTAGGGTTGGAAGGGACCACAAGGATCATCTAGTTCCAACCCCCCTGCCATGGGCAGGGACACTCTACCCTAGATCAGGCTGGACAGAGCCTCGTCCAGCCTGGTCTTAAACACCACAAGGGACAGGGCCTCAACCACCTCCCTGGACAACCCATTCCAGGTCAAGAAGCTCAGGGTAGTGCATTAACAAAAGTAAACCCCAAGTCCTGCCAGGCACTGCTGGGTTTTTCCCCTCCCTTGGGGACACCTCTTTCTGCCAACAGCAGCCTTCTATTTTTACTGCCCAAACGTTGTCTCACCTCAGCTTCCATGTGTGTGCCCACTTCATGCGTTGTTCACACCTAGTTTACTCTTAACACATCTCAAGGACCTTGGAGGTAGGTGTGAAAGGATTCCTCCTTTGGGCAGCCATGTGCTCTGATAGGGACAGGGGGAACCACAGCTGCTGTCAGCACTTAAGGCTATAAGGGGCAACGGGAGAGGAAGGGTCATAGAATCATTCAGGTTGGAAAAGACCTTTAAGATCAGTGAGTTCAACCATCAACCCAACACCACTATGCTCACTAAACCATGCCTTAATGTGTGCCTTGTCCACATGTTTTGGCCAAGAAGGCCAATGGCATCCTGGCCTGCATCAAGGATAGTGTGGCCAGCAGGAGCAGGGAGGTCATTGTGCCCCTGTACTCAGCACTGGTTAGGGCACACCTTGAGTCCTGTGCCCAGTTCTGGGGCCCTCAGTTTAAGAAGGACATTGAGACTCTTGAAGGTGTCCAGAGAAGGGCAACAAGGCTGGGGAGGGGTCTGGAGCACAGCCCTGTGAGGAGAGGCTGAGGGAGCTGGGGTTGCTTAGCCTGGAGAAGAGGAGCTCAGGGAGACCTTCTTGCTCTCTACAACTCCCTGAAGGGAGGTTGTAGCCAGGAAGGAGTTGGTCTCCCAGGCAAGCAGCACCAGAACAAGAGGACACAGTCTCAAGCTGCACCAGGTGAAGTTTAGGCTGGAGGTGAGGAGAAAGTTCTTCCCAGAGAGAGTTATTAGCCCTTGGAATGTGCTGCCCAGGGAGGTGGTGGAGTCCCCATCCCTGGAGATGTTCAAGAGGGGATTGGATGTGGCACTTGGAGCCGTGGCTTAGTTGTCATGAGGTGTTGGGTGACAGGTTGGACTTGATGATCCTGTTGCAATGATCAAGGGCAAAGGGATTTTATCTTCACCCCTTCAGCATTGCTGTCCTGTTGCTCCCTTTTGGGCTTAAAGCCACACAGGACGAGCATCCTCTTAGCAAGGTCCTGTGTCTTTGGGGTTTGTTCCATCCAAGCTGTTTGTTTCATCCAAGCTGTTTGTTTCACCCAAGCTGTGATATTGCATGTGCAAGAGCAGTGGGAGCACACACCTCCAGCAAGGGGTCCAACATGTCCACAGATACATGATCTGAGGAAGTTTAAGGCTGACAGTCCCAAACAAGCCATGTCATTAGTGCACAAACTTCCCTGCATGGCCAGAAGTGCTAAAGATCACTGCCTCATAGAATCATAGAATCAGCAAGGTTGGAAAAGACCTCAGAGATCAGCAAGCCCAACCTGCCACCCAACACCTCAGGACTACTAGACCATGGCACCAAGTGCCACATCCAATCCCCTCTTGAACACCTCATCCATTAGGACACAGAGGACCTTTGCCCACCTCCTCCTAGAGGTCTGAGGATCACTTCCATCCTTCAGCATTGCTAGACTTCAGAAAGATGTCTTCACTGACCCCTGGTAGTCTTGGCCACCTTCCCACTGCATCCATCTCAGTGACAGCCAGCTAAGAAATATGAATCCCCTTGATACCACGTTAGAGTTTTCCAGTAATTTCCTACTTAATCTTTGGAACCTTCACTGCTTAAAGAAAGAGGACCACAATTTA